>MKEJ01097688.1:0-11915 GCA_001753735.1 Embelia ribes | reverse complement strand
TCGCACATCAACAACACTTCTTGGTACGATTCCACATTAAAGTCCATTCTCATAAACCCTACGATTCTCACAAATCTCACACACTCCAACCATCATTTTTGTACTATAACAATTCACTAGAAAATAAATTTTCTAACGGGCGTTGCCCCGTACTCCGCAAGGGGCGGCTCCCCCTTGATTCCCGCGACCTGACCAGGCAAGTTGAACCCCGAGTCAAAGCGGCAACAAAAGTCGTAGCATGCTACTACAATGCAATTTGAAAACAACATACCGCCACACCTCCACATACGTTCTCACCACATGTGTATAAATAATACCACAAATCATGACACCCATAATGGCCTCGCTATACGTGCAATAATAGTATTATAATGCATGATATAATGTAATGAAATGCAAAAAATTAATCCACATTTTCCGAGATATTACAGTGATAACATAGACACCATAATCAAGAATGGAATATTTCTAACTTAATAATGAAGTATTCCCTAACTTAATAACAAAGATAATATTCTACAACACTCACACTTGAGGTGGAGCTATGAAATCAGTAAGGCCCAAGTTGTGAGAAAGTATAGTAAAAAAATCACAACCCAATGTCTTGGTAAAAATATCCGCAAGTTGTTGCGCCAAGGGAATAGGATGATGTGTAAGGAAAATTGAATGCAAACAATCGTGAGCAATGTGATAATCTTTCTCAACGTGCTTCGTTCTCTCGTAAAAAATTAGATTGAGAGCAATGTGAATAGCTATTTGGTTGTCATAGTACAGTGATAAAGGAACTGTATGGGGAATAGAAAGATCAGCGAGTAATTATTTCAGCCAAATGAGCTCACAAGTAGCAGAAGCTATAGCATGATATTTGGCCTCGACAGAAAAATGAGACGCAACAATTTTTTTCTTAGACCGTTGTGAGATAGGATTACCCTCTATGGTAATAAAGAAGCCTATAGTGGAACGCCGACTAATAGGGCATCTAGCCCAATCCGAATCACAAAAAATCGAGATCTGTAATGAAGCCTTTGAGGAAAATATAAGCCATGACTGGGTGTCTGTTTTAAATATCGATGGACACGAACAACAACCTGATAATGAGGCTCATACGGACAATACATAAATTGGTAGAGATAAGTAATGGAATAAGCAATGTCTGGTAGAGTAATCATCAAGTATAATAGTCAACCAATTAGACGACGGTAGATACTCGGATCTGAAAGTGCCACACCGTCATCAGGAAATAATTTAAGGTTATGTTCCATAGGAAAATTAGTTGGTCAAACCAAGGGTGCTAAAATTAGATAATATATCCAAAATATACTTGCGTTGCTAGAGAAAAATGCCACGGGATGTTCTGGCAATTTTCAGATCAAGAAAATGTTTGAGTACACTCAAATCCTTAATGCGAAAAGTGGCACCCTACTGTTGTTTATGGTCAATAATGGCATTAAGATCAGGGGCTAGCAACCAAGATATCGTCCGCATATATTAAAATAGCAATAAACAAACCCATAGTGCATCACGTAAAAAGAGAGTAATTAGCCTGAGAATGTACAAACCCTGCAGAAAGAAGAACAGTAGATAATTTTGCATACCAATTTCGTGAAGCTTGTTTAAGGCCATAAAGAGATTTGTGTAGACGAAATATACGATTCTTCCCCTTAACAGAAAAACTTGGGGGAAGGACATGTAGACTTCTTCGTCAAGGCCACCATGTAAAAAGGCATTTTGCACATCAAGCTGGTGGAGGTGCCAGTTCCGAGTAGCTGTAATGGCCAAAATATAATGAAAAGTAATAAGTTTAGTAACAGGTGTAAAAGTGTCATGATAATCCAAACCTTCAACTTGGGTGCAACCTTTGGCAACTAACCTAGCTTTATACCATTCGATTGAGCCATCAACATGTAATTTTGTTTTTAACACCTATTTGTAACCTATTGGTTTTTTGTGGGGTGGAAAGGAAACCTGTGAATAGGCGTGGTTATCCTTAAGAGCTTGAAGTTCAGAAGCCATAACTTCCTTCCAGTAGGGAAATTTAATAGCTTAGATATAACTAATAGGATCGTTAATAGCTAAAATAGAGGATAAGAGAGCAAAATGAGCCGAACAGAAATGATCATAAGAAGAGAGAAAAAGAGAGAGAGAAGATATGGAGCCCCTGACTTATATTTGTACACAGACGAGGAAGTGGGGAGCACTGTATTGGCCGAGGGTAATATCGGGCATTTGTAATCAAACAGTCATCAAGGGCACGTGATAGTGCCTCGTAGGTAAAGCGGGTTGATAGGAGTTTCCTGGGCAAACAGGTCCTTGGGTAGGGTAATGGGCTCGGTAGGGGTAGAGACTGTGGGGGGCTCATGTCCAGGACTAGTAGTAGGGTCTAGCTGGGATGTGGGTAATGTGGCTAGGTTGGTACTGGGAGTGGGGGAAGTGTTGGTTGGAAAGGATAAAGGTAGATCAAATTAGAAAATCGGGTCGGGTAGGGAATTAGGATATAGGTCGGGCTGTGTATATCTGGGTTGGACCGACGGGTAAGTGGATTAGGCTGGGAAGATATAGTTAGTAAGTTTATAAGTGGGTCGAGCAGTTGGGTTATTAAGTTGAAGTAAAAAGGATGGTTCGTTATAGGGTAAACGAGGTAAGATGATATTAAGGATAAGTATATTTTCATAAGGAAAAATATGTTCATGAAAAGTGATGTCACGTAACACAATAATTTTTTGTGTGGATATATCAAGCACATGATAACCACTATGATTTGTAGGATAGCCTAAAAAAACACGCACATTTACTCGTGGTTGAAATTTTTCTTACTTTAAATTCGACGTTTGAGTGTAACATAAGCAACCAAATATGCGTAAATGCTTATAGGAAGGGGTACGCTTATAAATCCTTTCAAAAGGGGGTATGTATAGGGCTAGGTGTTCTATTAATTAAATGAACTACAGTGAGTAAGCATTCATCCCAAAACTGTATAGATACGTTAGCATGGAAATGCAAACAACGAGTGGCATTTAAAAGGTGTTGATCCACGATGCCATTTTGTTGGGAAGTTCTGTGGCAAGTTAATTAATGTAAAACACCTTTAGAAATAAATAAAAAAACTTGGGTTAGTGAACTAGTAAATTCTAAGACATTGTCTGTTCTTACATGCTAGATATTATAATTAAAATGAATATGGACCATATTAAAAAACTTTTGTAAGTAGGATAATGTATTAGATTTGAAATGCATTAAATAAATCCAAGTCATACAGGTAAATTCATCAATAACAATTAAAAAATAGTGGGTACCAGTTGAAGACAAAAAAGGTGTACCCAACCAAATATCCACATACACATAATTAAACATGAAATCACTCATAATAGGTAAATTTTGAAAAGACAATCACGAATGTTTTCCCGTTTCATAAGCATCGCAAAGGGATAATTTATTTGGTACTGAAACAATAGATGGAAAATAATATGAGGACGGATATCCTAACTGCTGGTGCTAAAGCGCATAAGGAAAGGAGGTTGAAGTATGGAAGGCAATAGGTAGTTGTGAACGAAATATATAAATGCCATCACAACACTCACCAACACAATCACCACCAACGTTGTAAGTTCCTGAAAGACACAAAAGGTAGAAAAAAAATAAGACAATACAATTTAAATTCTTACACAATTGGCTGACAAACAATAAGTTGAACTTAAAATTAGGAACTTCTAACACATTATGAAGGGAAATATTAGGAGACATGACAAAAGTGCCACTACTAACAATCGGTATATATGCACCTCTAGGGACTTGTACATAAGGTGAAAAAATAGAAGTAACACTAGTAAGACTTAAAAAGTCATGTGTGGGGATGCACCGGTGTCAATAATCCAACGATAGGAGTAATAATTTTTTTACAAACAAAGTTTGCAAAGAGTATTGTCATGAAGTTGTTGATTTTGATTGGCAGCCAGACCATTGGTAGACCTAGTTGAAGGCGATGCTAGAGTAACACTTGCACAATGAATTATTGGATGGCGTGGTCCTTTGTACCAATACGGGTATGCACGAAGTTGAAAACATGTCTCACAAATATGATTAGTTTCATTACAATATCAACAATGTTGAGTTATTTTACCCGAAGAAAAACCCTGATTGTTTGACAACCCGCGGGCATAGGGCTAGGTAGGCCCCAACCCATCCTGAGGTATGGCCGGGGTCCCACCTATGCCATTTTAGGACCAACCAAGCCTTCCAGTGGCTGGCTGCTGATGATTGGCCGAGGACCTAGGCTGGTTAGTAGTGGCTATGAAGGTTGCTTGCTCATCGAGATTTGTCGTAGTATATTTTCGAGTATTCTCCTCATTAGCTACTAAATTGTGCACCTTAGAAACATCTGGTAATTTCGTGGCAGTAGAAAGAATATTACTCTGAATGTTAGCAAAGCCATTATTTAAACCCATTAAAAATGAAAATAATCGTTCCAATGATTGCAGAGTGTTGAACGAATCAATAGGGTTAGTTGGATCGAAACGTTGTAAAAGAGTCAACTGCTCTCGTATCTCCTTATGAGCATTGTAGTATGCAGTGATGGATAGCAACCTTTACATACATTGTGCCAACTTTTGCTTTTGACGGTAAATAGAGTGATAAGTAGACTGCATGAAATGATTGTCGAGTTTCGTCCATAAATCAGTCGGGTTCTCACAATAGTCAAGACTTAAGGTGAGTGATGGCTCAATACAAATGAGGAGCCATGAAAGAACCATATCTGAAATTGATCCCATGAAAAAGCCATATCTCCATCGTTATTAGGGTGAGGCAATGTACCAAGTGCAAAGGATAACTTGTTATTTGCCTTACAGGCGCGGCGCATACCGTGCTTCCAAGCAACATGATTTGTACCATCAAATGATATGGATATTAATTTAAGGTTCGAATGATCGGATGGGTGAAGATAATATAGAGAATGAGGGTTAGTAATAGGATCAAGGGGGGCTGGTGTATCCCTACTACATCAGCGACAATAGTAGTAGTATTTGGGTTGCCGGTTTTAGTAGGGTCAAGGTTAGTATTGTTATTTGCCATAGGTTGCCGGAAGCAAATATATTCTAGGTCAAGAATGAAAACCGCTTTGATACCATGTTGAAAATGAATTGGCCAAAGAAGATAATTTTCATTGATAATTCAACAAATATGTAGAGACGGTATATTTAGGCTTGCATAAAAGAAAATAGGAAACAAAATAAAGATAAAAAGGTAAAGTAACAAAGGTGGTAATAATAAATCCACCATGATAAAACATAGAATATTTCTAACTTGATAACAAAATATTCCTAATTTAATGATAAAGATAAGAATTCGTAACATATAGTTATATACATATAATATATTTGATTATGTAATTATTTTGATTGGAATTTTGGTTATGTTCATTCGAAAATACTGCTGTTCTAAAATTTTGGGTTTTGAAAAATTTTGGGTACGATCCAGCCTTCTAATGTTCTGGTTCATTTCGAATTTCGGGATTTTTTGGTTCATGTTCAGTTAAAAAAAAAAAATTGCTCACATTTTTAGGTTTTTGAATTTCAATTTGGGTTTAACCCAAACCGAACCAATTCACACCCCTATATACCGGTTGGGCAACTCTACTTTATCGTTACCTCCACAAGTATTCAATACATTAAATGTGTTTGAACTTGTTGGAATAGTCATTTTTTCACTAGTTATTTCCTTTTTTTCGCTAGTAAAATTAAACGTGCTCTTTTGAGATTTTTCATTCTTGACATTCCATTAATTATCTTTGCTCACTCCTTGATCACTTTTTCCCTCTAAATTTGTTTAGAATGGACTTTAGAAATTTTTGTTGTCTGGCTATTACTCGAATTATGTCAAGTAAACCCTTGCAATTTTCACACTTGCTTGGAATATAAGGAACTTCAACTCGAATTTCAAAAGAATCCTAATATCCCAAATCAACCTTAATGAATTTGGAATTTCCTTGCCTTTCGGCACATCAATACAAATCCTAACATAATTTAAATGATTTTTTGATCAAACTTGTTCATCCGCATACAAATGATTTCCAATTATGCTAACCAAGTAATCCATACCATCTTACATCTACAAATAAAGAATTACGTTGTAAAGTTTAAATCATAAAGGAATATTTTTGAACTCAGCCTTAGATAGAGTTATACCTTGACACCATCGTCTCATATTAAAAAAAATATACCAACAAAGTGATAAGGTCCATTTTGGAAAATTTAAGAAATAACTTCTCCATAAAGATAAAAATTTAATTTATGTAGATATCACTTCTATGACAATTTTACCTCATAATTGTTTAACCTAATATTTTACTTCACAGTAAGGCAAGTTACAATCAAGAAAACAACTAACCAAAATATGTTCCCATTGGCGAAAACCATTGTCGAAAATAATCTTGTAAATCATGTATGTACCATCTACAAATTTCTCAACTTCAAAAGATTTGATATTAAATTTCTTAAGAGATACAAATTTATGCTTATTATCGATTGAAGATCTCACTTTAGATATCCAAGGCGAATTCATAACTGCCTTTAGCGGTTGGTTGGGCTTCACCAAAACTAACATGTTTGGCTCATTTTTATCATCAACTTGACTCATTGAATTTTTACTAGTGCTTACTTACTTCTTGGAAGAATTATTTGGAAGACTATAGCAGGCCAGCTTTCAGAGTTCAATTTTGCTCCGAAAGAACGATGGTTAGTGTTCAATTTCTCGATTCCTTCGCCCTCTTTTTAATCACTTGAAGACTCCATATGAATAGATGAATCCATAAAATTCAACTCAATCTCCTGTGATACAACATGAGTTTGGGGTGCCAAAAAATCATCTGTACAAGGAAGACCTAGAAAATCAGAAGTGAGAATGATTTTCGATGGCTTTTTAGCATAACAAAATACCAGTTAATGAGCAAAAAATGTTTTTATTCTTTTTATAAAATCTCACAATATTTGTCATTTCAATTTTAGTGGAGAGAATTTTTGTCGCTCACATTGAATATCCATATTAAAATTATCTATTTACAAAGTCACTTGGGCATTATTTTCATTAGGCACTAGTGGAGTGGGACTATTGCTCGAGATAAAATTTGATAAAACCATAAACTTGTTACTGAATTTGTTACAAGCGTATTCCAACAATAAATCAATTACATAGCATCAATTTAATATGTTGCGGATACAAATAGGAACGGTGAGGGATTATAGTATATCTCATAATCTTAGAATACCGGAGATATGATATATTTTTGTATAAATCTCTCAGTAATGGCATAATATATTTTTATGTCATTAAACCCACCCCATTTTCGATTCTTGGCACTCCTGATTGAATCACACGTCTCACATTTGAACACTACTTTGAGATATAGCCAAATAAATATAAATGCAACAATCTATTTTGCTAACAGCAATGGGCCTTTAACTCATAATCTTATTCGCACCCTTATACCATGTGAAAAACAAATAAATATGTTAATTGTTCAATGCATAAAAGTACTCGAACCTGTTGAATAGCTTAAAGCTCCGATTGGGACAAATTCCTATGATACGTCAACGTAATACCAAAAAGTCTCGTCACCACATAGAGTCGGAAAGCCACCCAAAATGTGCCCCTAGGAACGATAATTGGTTTGAATTATTATGTTCAACTCACAATAAAACCAAACCAAATGCATTAAGTTTGGTTTGAGTTGGGTTAAAAATAAATGTGTGTTGTGTTTGGATTCAAATCTTAATTCATTAGTTGAATTTGGGTTGGTTTAGATTGAGTTAGTTTTAGGTTAAGTGATTTTGGATTAATATTGGATTGAGTGTAGTGTATTTGGATAAATAATTTTTTTTTAGAAAATATAATTTTAAAAAAATATTTTTCAAAAACTATTTTCTTGAAAATTTAATTTTTTGAAATTAACTATTTTCTTAAAAATATGTATGTATGTGCGTACGCATGTATATTTGGAAGCATATGTATGTTATGTATGCATATGTGTACTTATATATGTATATTTATGTAAGATAAAATTTGAATTTCTTGCTAGATAAGAGTCGTGTAATAAGTGAAATTGAAGGAAATGAGTTGAAAATAAAAGAGAGATGGGCATTTGGGTTGGGTTCGGTTGGATTAGGTTGGGGCCAAGTTTTAGGTCATTTTGATTGTAGCTTGGTTTAGATTTGGCTTGAAAATATTATGGGTTAGATTTTGTTTGGTTTGAAAAAATTTTGAATTTAGGTTGCTTGATTGTAAGTTGGGTTGGTTTAGATTGACTAAATCGTCATTCCTATGTGCCCCAACTAAAATGAAACGAAGCCAATAGACAAATCAAATGCATCATAAAACTGAAATGCGATCCCCATGTCCCACGGGATCCATTCCCGGCCCCACAAAATGTTCCTCCGCTGTCTCCCCTGCTCTGGTTTGACGCCTGCCGGGTACTTGGCAATGAGTGGCTTTGGTGATTTCAGAGCCATTTGAGATGCGTTTGAGGAAGAGATTAAGTAATGGAATGACTTAAATACCATGACAAGAATAGGGAAATGTATGGATAACCACGTGAATTAAGGATTGCACTAATTTAAGAATTGAGATTTTATATATACAAGCGTATAGAAACTTCTTGTACATCATTGTTGTCACGTCAGAAATAGAGTATTAATATGTAGAAAAGAAAAAATGAATACTTTTTCCAACTACAAACTGTTGATGCAAATATATATATATTTTTTTGCCAAATATTGTTGAACATTTGATATTTTCAAGCATTCAATCGTCGCAAGGTTCAATGAATTACCATTATTTCCCCACAAAAAAATAAAAAATAAATAAATAAATAATAAATATATATATATATGTATGTATGTATGTATATATAGATAAAAGACAACTTGAAAGGGGTAAATGGTCATTTATATCAATACAAAATTTGAAAATATGCTTTTTGAATTACTCCTAAAATTACATGGCGATCAAACTGCATCAAAAATTTGTGAACAGATGGGGTATTAAATATAACCTTTCTTTCTTACCTATCAACACATGTATTCCGTATGTAGGAATTATCAACATAATCGTATAGATAAAATCTCTATTTCTAAATTAATGAATAATAAAAACATATATCCAAGGAATCTACTAAAAAATCTTACTAATTTACTTAAAGTAGTGAAATCTAATATATAGAACATGACATATGTTAAAAATAGAAAAAAAAAATTATGCTACATCATATACAATAAATTAAAAGCGGGGTGTCTGCATACTAATGCGTCAAGTGGCACCCTTAACTTGGTGAAACGTGTGAAACATTAAATAATATTAGCGGATATTATTGGATTTGATTAGTTGGCATGGTTCCCTATTATCCCCTTGTTATCTTTAGCATATAATTATGAGATTGAGTTTCCATACATTTAGCATAGTCTTGTTATATATAATTAGTTGTACCATCACTTTTGAATAATATAGAAAAATGATTTTGCTATTATGTCTTCTCTTGTTTGTATTTTTAATATGGTATCAAAGCCCCATATTCGGGAACCTTAATTCTCTTCTAAACAAACCCACCCACGGCCAAGATGGCCGATGACAACCAACCGAACCCCACACAAAAGAGACCAACCGAAACTCCCCAAGAGAAATACAGCGGCTGGTAACCGATGCATCTTCACCTTATTTCATTCATTCATCCGACCACCCGTGACTATCCTTCGTAGAATAGAAACACTCCTCGTCGGCCCTAATCCTACAGTCCATGCTGTTGCACAAATTGGATCAACACAGCAGCCTAAATCAAAAGTGGGCTGTCAGCTTTCAGCCACACTGGGCCGGCCAACGCCCAGTATCCTTCTTCAGCGCGCTGGGTCGCTGTGAATGAGCACAATTATAGCCGAAAGCCCAGTTAGCCTCTCCCTGCAACAAATTGGGCTACGGCTCATGAGTCCAGTAGCAGCCCAGCTCCCAGTCCACTTCAGAGCGGACCACAGCAGTTCCTAGGCCCTGCGCCTTGGGTCATTCACGGGGCTCCACAACCCTGGGCTAGGCCCAGATGACAGATCCAGTTCACACTTGCTACCCAACGAGCATAAAACATGCTTTGACTGGTAATATTAATTTCACTTGCTGTATATGGATTATTGACTGTGGGGCTTATCACATGACTTGTGATTTTTCTTTTTTTCTTTTTTTTCCTTCTATTTTTCCTACTTTGTCTCATTCTCTAGTTCATGTCTCCTCTCGTATTGCACATCAAGTCACACATGTAGGAATTGTACATATTTCTTCTACCCTTACATTACACGATGTCTTATGTACTCCTTTTCGTTAAAACTTATTATATGTTTAAAAACTAACCACAAAAATGAATTGTTTAGTAATTTTTGTTTCCACCTTATGTGTCATATAGGACCACAAGTCAAGGAATGTGATTAGAGCGAGTGAAGCATGCAATGGGATTTATTATCTTAGGGTTCCAACTTTACAAGCATTGGCCGCCAAACAAAATAGCAATTTTTTCTTTCGACATCGTAGTTTATGTCATCCTTCAACTAGTTGTTTACCCGCTTTTGTTAATCTTCCTTCAAATAAATTAGTTTGTGATGCATGTGAGCAAGGAAAACATATTCGTCTAACCTTTCAGTTTAATTTAACTCTATTCTAAAAGTACCAACTTCCCTAATGTTTTCTCATTTTTCACTTCCCAAATTATTCCTACTCAATATATTATAGAGCTCAATGATATAAAGTCATATTTGTAAATTTTAAAAGTTATCTTAATTAATTGATTAGTATATCACAACCTTGCTAATAAATGTTAATATATGTATGTATTTATTCACAACCAACACAAAGACAGAGATAAATCTCCTAACAACTATCTAATTTAATAAGATGCCATCGTAATAATTGAAAACAAATCGTTTGTATTTTTTTAATCCTATTATTGTAAAATTAAATATGAAAACATGTTATGTACTCAAACCCAACATCAATATGTCAGTCGCTCTTTAAAAAATTTGACCTATTTTGCAATTCATTCAAACAATTATTTACATTAAGTAAGGCCGAAACAAGTCTAGACAAATCACGTCCAATCTGATTAACAAACCTGTGTGGGTTTGCAACTTGGTTGAATATAAATTGCAATGAGTTTGATTTTGTATGTTTAAAATCTAAATCCTATATATACATTTTGAATGGAATTTGATGTTCTCTTTTCTATATTGATTCATTGATATAGATATGTGGTTACATAATAATTAAATTTAACAAAGATAATATTAAAATAATTGTCAAGGATAAGATCATAAAGTGTGCATCATGTAACAAACTTTAGTAAATTATATTGCAAAAATGGAACAAACTTACACGGATAGATGTTAGAGTAAAAATTTATGTTAATAGTATGACTAATTATTTAAAAATTAATGGACAAATCATATATTTTTTATTTTTGGATGTCAATTTATAACATTGAATGGTCTTTAATGATCTCATGACATGATGGACGCAAAGAATGTCGGGTTTAACCTATTAACGGTTTGGTTCAAAAATTTTTCATTGACTAATTATGGATGGTAAAGTAAAATATTTTTACCATAGTCATATTTTGAAGCGTTTTATCAAATAAATAATTCTGTGAAAATCATAGTTGTTACAGTATAATCGCCAATCAAAGAAATTGCACTTAAAGCATAAAAAAAATTATAATATTTCAATGACTGAGTTAAGTATACACGCAACGCGTGTGCACACCTGCTAATCTTCCCTACTTAAAAAGTAAATTCCCCTACCCATGTTTCCTCTATTTTCACTTCCAAAAATACCCCTTTCACACGTACAAAATTACACATATATTTTATGTCTTCTTTATTTAGATAAAGGGTAAAAAA
>MKEJ01097683.1:0-19366 GCA_001753735.1 Embelia ribes | reverse complement strand
GCAAAAACTTGACTATATCTTCTCTAAGCTTTTTCAATTCTATATTCCAGCAAGCTAGATAAAGGAAGAAAGAACAACTTGTGGTGGGTGATCGTAGTAAACACTTTTCAAATTGATACACAAGGTGTCAAATTGATGTTTTAACCTTAAAGCTGGTAAAGAATTCATGAAATTGAAAACCAAGCTAGCGAATATAATTAATAATTTGTTTACAAGAGATAACGACTATCGTATATTGATTTTTTTTTTACCGTTCAAAAATCTAGTATTTCAAGCTACTAGGTATAAAAATATGGCATATTGGCAAAAACCTCTCAATGTTCAAACCCCATTCAGAGATTTAAACAAATAATAGGTGAAACATTCAAAAGTTTTACAAAAATAATAATAAAGACTTCAATTTAGATCTTAATTCATCCATTTCTATGCCAACGAAAATTGCAGAGTATGGTTCGGGGAATTCTACAAAGAAATGATACTGGATGCAGTTTAAATCATATTAAAAAAAACATAACACAATGCAACTATTATCATTTAATTTAGCAGCACAAGATACATCATAAAAAGCAATATAAAATTTGCAAAAACAATCATAGCCATATCTTTATTTTCCCCGTTCTTAAATGCATAAAAGCTGGAGATCCCACCCAATCTCCTTCTCCTAGCATCATTCTTTTGATTCAAACACAAATAATCACAATAGGAAAAAGAGCACATTTTCCATAAACCAGAAACTGATTGTAATATAAGCCATAGAAACAATTATAAATTTTTTTGCTCGAAAGACAAAGCATTAGCATTGATTTCCAGATTTACGTATCAAATACCCGTCAGCTTTCAAGACAACCATTTTCTTGATCTAAATTACTAATATAGAGACTTGAGTCACCAAATCACACTTCCAACGGATTTCAACACCCATCCTATATTTATTTATTCAATCTTTGCCAACAGAACAACAATAACGACCACTGACTATATTCAATCCTTAACCAAAAAATATTTCCAGAACACCGAGTACACCACTAGAGTCTGTCTTTTTTCTTAATCCCACATTATGCAGGTCCAAGACGGAACTAATTTTCAATAACCCTATCTCATATCCTACGGATGCGAGTCCAAGCCAATACTTTTGTACTTATTAGTTCATCTCAGCGAGCAGCACAACAAACAACCATTGATTGAAACTTAATACAAGAAAACTATCTTCAGGAGGCAAAGAAAATCACCTCTTTGCGAATGTATCTCAGCTTATCATTACAAGCAGCATTGCCGATTGAAACTAGTACTTTCAGAAGTCGTCTAAACATACAGAGAAACGGAAGCGAGAAATGTGGTCTTAAAAATACAGAGGAAACATAAAGCAATCATATTGTAAGTTATAACCAAACGAATAAATAATATACATCTCCCCTTGAAAATTTTGTAAATTATGTTTTACTAATAATAAGATAGATATACACATAAAATTAAATGACTCACGGTAATATCATAAATAGTATCATCTGAGGAAAAGTGATGGTATGATTTATTTTGTTATTTTTTCAAGTTTCCTACAATTACGGAAATTTTTCAGAGGCAAGTCTCCATACAGTTAGGAAACGAAGAGTTTCCATTTCAGAACAATTTCCGAGAGAAACGAGTTTTCCATGTCCAACTGAGTTCCATGGTAACTACGGGTTTAAATGATGTCATCGATACATATTTTAATTTCACAACTTGACTAGATTTTGCAAAATGGTTCTTTACTGGATTTCTAAATTTGTCCCCTAAAAGCCAAAAAGATTACGGTAATTACTTCTAATGAAACTCCATATCACATTTCACCAACAGATTTGAGTCCAACAAACCAATACTTCTATATTTATTAATTCATCTCAGCTGTCAGAACAGAACCACCACCACTTGCTAAAAATCATTTTTAACAAAAAACCTACCTAAAAAAAAAATTCACCTCTTCGTGAATATATTTCTAATTATCGTTAGAATCTGCATGATGGTGATACGATCCTACTGACCCATGCTGCTGCTGCTGCTGCTGCATCCACGGATAAGACCCATGACCAGACATCACCGGTACGTGCATCATTTGATATGGCATCTGCACCGGCATTGCCACACGTCCACGCCCACCCAACTCGTTCAAGCTCTGCGCTACTGGCGTGGACGCAAACGAGTGGCCATCCTGGTCTGGCCCTTCATTTGACAGCCCCTGCATCCTCTTCAAATAGAGTCTGTACTTCTGCAGATGGCTAGCAACATTTTCTCTGGTTAATCCTTCAACGTTCATCAACTGCATTATCGTTTTTGGGGCAGCATTTTTCATACCTAAGCAGGCGCACAGTATATATAAGCATAAATTTGTAGGATCTAAAACTACAGAAAGAAATTATACTAAAAATTAAGAGCATTCACAGCAATCTTTCTATTTGAAAGATTTCTCCTTTTTTATTTTTATTTGAGAAATCAAAGATGATAAATGCTCCGCAGTATTTTCATATTTTCCAGTTTCTAGAACTTTCCCAATGGAAAAATCTGCAATTCACAATTTCTCTTTAAAAATAAAAACTTTTTTGTTTCAAAAATTATAAAACCCTAATTATTACATTCAGGAAAACATAATTTTGTATTTCATTATATCATATAATTATTCTATCATTTTTTTTTTTACAAACTTTACACAGTGGTGTAGACAATTTATAAAATGTGGATTTACAATAAGTAAAATGGTTTCAGAAAAATGAGATATAAAATTAAATGAGAAAGGCTAGTAGGAAACTTACAAATAAAAATTTTTGATTAAAAATTTTGACACAAAAATTATAAGAGAGCAAACTCATATATCAGTCCATGTACCTAAGTGAGCCACCACTTGGACAAACCGCTTGTGGAGCTGAGGAGTCCACACCAGCCTCGCCCGCCTTGGCGTCTTCGACACATCATCGGCCGCATCGGCATCTTCCACGAGCCCGTCGTCCGTCCCTCGGATTCCGTTCTCCTCCGGTTCGAAGGTCTTTGGCTCCCCCCGTATAGCCGAGAGCGTGGTTTGCGAAGCGCGGTGGACGTCGGTCACGGTCCGGTAGGGTTCCGGCGAGATGCTGAAGGCCGACGCAAGCTCCGGCGGGATCAAGAGTTGGGATAGGGGGGTGAGGTCGTCGGAGCTCGGTAGCCCTAGCTCCCACTCCGACACTCGGTCGTCTTCTCCGCCGCCGGCGTCGTACTCCGTCGTCATCGCTTCCTTGCTTTTCGCCGGAGACTCAATTCGCCGATTGATCGGATCGAAAACCAGAGAGAGAGAGAGAGAGAGAGAGAATTGTGGAGTGAGAACTGGTAGTTACAGAGAGAGAGAGAGAGAGAGGGAGAGGGAGAAAAGGGGAAAGTTGGGATTAAAATAAGAGAGAGGGGTGGTGGAAAGTGCAAAATCAGATTAGTGTCCAAGTGCCAGCGTGGACATCTTAGCTAAGATATTTCCACATATATGATTTGATTAATAATTACACACAACGGCCCCCATAGTTTCATTCGAAAATAATTTGAGGTGTCGATTTTAATTAAATATTAGGCATATTCGAACTCCATTAGACTTGAATTAGAACCAACGAAGCTCAAACTGAGGTTTAAGTCTAATGGTTGCATAATCATTTTAACCTATTAAATAAAAATATATGAAGAGAATAATACGTAATCTACTCAAGGAAGAATTATTCATCACATATTCTGTCTAGTATTTAATTATCAAACCTATTGTATGTGTAATTTTATCATTTATAATATAATTCATTCAAGTTTTAAAATTCTAATGTTTTTTTTTTTTTAAACCTTTTATATGAAATGATGTGTCATTCAAAAGGGTCCTTTTATTATGATTATCACTTCTTGCCATTCCCAAGTGGGAGCAGATGAAGCATGTCCACCACACCAATGGCTATCCCTCTCTCTCCCTCTCTCTCTCTACCCCACACTCTCTCCCCCAAACCTCTCATCTCATCTCTCTCCATCCCCCCTCTCAGAGCCGCTCACTCTCAAAACCCACCTCAAATTTCACTTAAACCCTCCCCTGTTTGGAGAATCTCGGCTGTTTCTGCAGATTCTTTGGCCTCAGACGTGAACCCAGTTGAGAATAATGAGCTACCAGTTTCTGCTGGTGACGATGGGGTCTCAAACGTTATCTCGATTCTTCTCTTCATAGCTTTCATCGGCTTATCCATTCTCACCATTGGGGTAAAATTGTTATTCACTTGCTTTTTTTCTCCAACTTTTCGATATTTATTTAGGATTTGTTTGGTTGCAGTTTTAAGCTTTTATATTTTTGGCTTTTTTACTTAAAAAGTAGTAGTGAGTTTGATCGCCCTTTTAAACTGAAATTTCTTTTGTTGTTTGAATAAAGCTTTATTATTGGTCAGGAAAAAAAACAGCTTATTTCTGTTTGCTTAAAGTTTGCATACGAAGATGCCATCAATGTAAATGTAATGAAATGTTGTCATTTAGATTTGGCTAATTCGTGTGCATCCATGCGACCTTAATTTTTTTTCCCAAAGGCACGCCATGTTTGATAGGTCAAATAACTAATCGCACAACTTAAGAGCTAAAACATGAAAAAAAAATTGAGTTTGCAGCAAAAATAAGCCCTCGCTGTATTCTCCCTGACGTTTCCGTTTACTTGAAGAGTATTGAGAATTTGTCACTCCTCCCATTGACTGGTTATGGCTAACTTAGCGGTGATTTGCGTATATATATAGGTTATCTATATCGCGGTGACAGATTTCTTACAGAAGGGGGAGAAAGAGAAGTTTGAGAAAGAGGAGGCCAACAAGAAGAAAAAGAGTGGGAAGAAAGTGAGGGCAAGAGCTAGAGCTGGACCCAGAGGATTTGGTCAAAAGATCGAGGAAGAAGATGAAGATTAGAGTTACTTACAAACTGTAAAATTTTGAGCACAACTTGAATACAATTTCAAATTTGCTTTAGAGGAATTCATTGTTGCGTTTTCTAGCCCTAATGTGATTTTGTAATCATTGGTATCTATAACAATGTATTCCTAAACTTTGATTGCAATGGGTTCTAAAAGGGCATGAAGATTTTGCTTCAACTGCACTTGACTACTCAAAATTTAGCCGTTGATCGAGATAGGGACAGGTACAAGCCATTGCCTCCTTGCATTTGTATAGTTGATGAATGAAAAGTTTGAGACATTTCAAAAATGCACTAGAAGACATTCCAGAAATGTTATCAAATGCAAATCTAATGTCGGAAAGGAACTTCCCAGGCTATAATGTTTCTTAGGACGGGGGTTTACACTGTTCAATGATAGCCTATGAGACCATCTAATTGGCCATGAGGTTTGATCAAGATAGGCAAATACCAGATGTAAGTTAAGCATCAAATCAGTTGTTAATCACATTTCAGTTGTAAAACAGACACCATTAATCAAACCACAGGGGTAACAAAAGGTACCTTGTATGAGGAAATAATAAAGACCAGAAAAATAAAAAAGAAATAACATTTTACTCAACCATAAGTAAAACGGTGTCATAAAAGGTCGGTACCAAAACAAAAAATCCAGCCCTCACCTAGTCATCAACTCTGCACATGGCTAAACTTTTTACAAGCGCGTTATATCGTAATCTACCTCATAAGTTGTTGATTTCACACCCTTGAAACTGAAATATTCTCAACTTTATCAGCATCAATTCTTTCTATGTATAAACCTTGGACTACACAATGTACATATTTCTAGTACAAGCAACAACTTTATTTGCAAGCTCGCACCGCAGCAAAACGTACGGGAAGAAAAGAAAGAAAGCAAGAAAGAAAGAGAGGTAGCTCAAACTAGCCTCCGGTTAGCTGTACAACTTTCTTTCCTATCATATTGCCGGATGTGAAGACTGAACAGCAATAGCAATTCTCCTCTCTGTCAAGCAATTGAAGTCCAGAAGTCAACACTTTAACTATCAAGTCGCCAATGGGGCAAAAAGAAGAGAGATGCTATTTCAGGCAGACTATATATCAAGTTGGCCATAGACCACACTAATCCAGATTCTTAGCCCAACCAAGTGCACTCCTGCCCTTAGTTTCTAAAATGTGTTGCATAACAAGTTTGAGGGCTTGTTTGGTTGCAACTTATCAACCAGTAGAAACCAGAAAATTTTTAGTATAAAAATACAAAGCTTATGAGCAAATTTTCAAATTATTTGCTACCATAGGTAGCTTACAAGTTGTGCAACCAAATGAATAATGTAACACCATAGCTTTTAGGCTGATTCTGAAGATAAGCAGGCATTGATTTGAGCTGTAGCCAAATAAATACATAGATGAAAGAATTGCTTCACAGAAAACCCGGGGGGGAACTAGATGTCACTAGGTAAGACGAGATAAAGGAAGAGTTACAATGTCACCAGAAAAAGAGATGGGCAGAGCTGATAAACATAGATGCATTTACCAACCAAGAGAAAAAAAAAAGTACCTCCAGCTGCAACAAGCTTCTCCACACGAGCGACGATATGCTTTCCATAAGTATACTTCTTCAGAGCATTCAGATGAACCCTGATGCGAGATAGGATCAGCTCACGCTGCTGATCATCACAGGTTTCTAACACTTTTTGCACAACATAATTCGCAAATTGATCTTTCATCATTGCCTGAATAGAGAAATGGCGATTGTGCAATAAGCAAAAAGTAGGAGATGGACAAGGTTGCTACTTGGTCTCAAACTAACAAGCTCATATATAAAAATCTCATGGATAATTCAACTTAATCTTAGGTTCACATCACAAAATGAGTTCGGCAAAAAAAAGATGTACAACACTTTTTGGACAAGTAAAAAATGCACAGGAGTTTATTTACATACTTGTTCACCATCTGCAAGTAAAGATAGCACACAAGAACTAGAAAAATGAATAGCACATTCTCCCTTATTTATTCAAGCTTGCAATGGCTTCACTGGATACAAGTAGCCTTCCAGATACTGAGCATGTTTGACATAGAACTCATGCCAAACATAAAATCTTAGAACCATATGCATTTCATATTCTCTTGCCCCCAATTTACAAGAGAATTATTTTAGGCAATCCACAATGCCAAGTGTACTACCGGATTCCCTTTCTTACCGACTCTTCTAGATGCCCTTCATTATTTGAGAATATCAGTCCAATATGGTTCCTAGTACTTGCATATTCTAGATTCATACACCCTATGAACCCAAAACATTAATATATCACTTAAACTTGCCGACGAACAGCGAAAAGGATCTGCTGTTAATGCATCTATATAATGACATTAGTAACTGTAAAAGAGAAAAAATCCAGTTTGGAATGCACAATAAACACCATAACGAGACATGTAAAGGCAAATATATCAGGCTTGAAACAAACCTGGAGAGGCTCATTTTCATCAGTGGCACCAAGCATCTCATTCACCAGAAGCAAGCGTTCAGCGGGCCCGCCAAAAGTCAAACATTTCTCAACAACGTTAGAGGCAAACTTTTGCTGGCTCATCTGAACTATCTTCCCAGCCAATTCCTTGATAATTGTCGACCTTTCATCTGGCTTTCCGCGCTCCAGAACATGCTGTTACAAAGTAAATGCCAAATATCAAACAGGAAGCACTACCTGAACGTCTAGTGTCTAACTATAGAACCGATGATCTTCCCAGCTCGTATTCTAATTCAAGGAACTCAATTTTCAAGAAAAGAAGGATCAGGATTTCTCTGAGTTTGTCCCCATGGTTCTACTCAAACAAAATAAAGACTCACAAACTTCATAGAAACCAAACAATGCAATTGACATGGATACTACAGTTTTTAACCAACACCCATTGTTGCTGTGCAACAAAGCCAAGAATTTGAAACTATTTACACAATACATATTGAATTTCAAAACCCTCATAAAATAGTGTAAGGATACTAAATTGCAGTTTTATAAACCTGGACTTCATTTGAAAGAAACACTGGTGCTAGAAACAAGTAGAGAGCATCCGTTACTCAGTTAAACATAATTTCACAGTGTAGACCAGAGCTGTGGAACTATGCCCATACTAGGAAGATAATGCAATAATGTCACAAACCTGAACAACGTAATTGCCATACTGATCTTGCGCCAGCATGCTCACAGCTCCTAGAATTTCTTCCATCACTTTACTTTGGGTCTGAGGATCCGCACAGTGCTCCAGTATTCTCTGTTTCCATGAACTAACATTAATATGGTGAATCATCTTCAGCTGATAAGGGGTTTCTTCAACGAATACAAGGGTAAATTACTAAATTAGAGAAGAATTTTATCCCTATCCCAATCCCAAAATCGCCTCACATTTCAGTAGTGAATTCAATTCCACAACTTTGAACTAGCAATTGCAATCAATTTGTGTAAAGCTATAAGAAAAAAAAAAGAGCATATTTTCCCATGACTGTCGACACTGTGAGCCTTGAGTGTCGACACTGTGAGACTTGAGTGTAGGTGTCGGCAGTGTTGTCACTCTCTGAGTTTGACACCTGTCCCACAATCAGATGTTTTATAATCTGTTTATCAGTGAAATTAAATCATTTTTCACCCATTTAACTCAGAGAAGACAAAGATAACCGAGAGAATAGAGAGAGAATGTGTTTCTAAAATTTTGAGTTTAATCTGTAAAATTAGGGGTTTCATGAAATTTCTAAAGTTTGATACTACTACTACCACTCTATTCTCACAATCAAATGGAGGTATCTGTGATTTCTCCCTTTCAAATCTTTAGAATTCATTTCTATTTGGGAAAATTGATGTATAGGCTTCCTCCTAAGCTCGGTGTCTCTATTTTCTCTGTTTTGTAGAAATTTCTAAATTTCAGTGATTTCTTCGCACATTTATCGAGGATAGCCGTTTAGGTTCCTGATATCAAAATTGCTTAGAGCTCAACCATGAAAAAAAAAAGGTACAGTTTGAATATTCCTTGAGTAAATTTAGCACCCTTTGAGGATTTCAGCTATAATTGTTATTTTTATACATATTTATAGCAAATTATGATAAGTTAGCGTACCCAACTCACATACATGCGAAGTTGAGCAGCTGTAGTGTGGATGGAAAATATCTAAATGAGGAGATTCGTGAGTTTTCTAATTTTTGGAAAATTTGTAGAGCACTTTGGCAATTCATGGCTATTTATAGGAATTGTGGAAATATAGGGAAGATTGAGATGGAATAATTCATAAATAGCAGATTTGATGTTGATGGTCATGAAAGAAATTGATGGTTAACTTGTTTTATGACATTATTAGCACAACATAATTATGGCTTTGTGAGTGACCCTTGGGAGAAACAGGGATATTGAGGAAATAATACATTTGCCATCTTTTAGGAAACGCCCCATAATTAAGAAAGAATATAAAAATGTGGTAAATTTTGGAATAAGAGGAAATTAGGAATTTATATATATTATGACTGTAGTATTTTTCTTCCTAATAGAATTTTGGCAACAGAATTTTGGAAATAGAGAGAAACAATACTTTAACTTGTTAATTAGGATGTTTACCAATATTTTTATATTTACAAAGAACGGTTGTGTAATGTATATCTATATATAATATATAGAGAGAGGCATGTAAATTGTTGCAGTGCAAAAAATCTAGAATAAGGAATACTGATTGGAAAGAAAATAGTTTAATAACCCAAGTAGGAGCAATTTGTGTCATACACCTAGACGACTAACAATGAGAGACTAATGAATGAAAATGTAGACCATTGAGTAATACCTTTACAAAACTACACGTGGAGACTAAGCATAGCGATATGTAATAAGTCCGGAAAATTGGGTATCCTGTTGCATAATGAAGTGGGAGAACGTGAGGGTATGATGATACGAAGGTTTTGAATATTAACCAGTAGCGTTAGTAGCGTTGGTTAAGTAGAAGTAGAAGGCTAAAACGCGTAATAAGGTATTCCCGATTACCTAGACCCGCCCTTATTTGATTATGAGCTACAAGTGTAAATAAGTACAAAACATAACTTGGTCCGAGTAATATGCATGTTTAGTATGAGATAACGAATAACGTACTATGTTTGGAAACCTATTAATCTTTGAAAGAATATTCAATAATAGTACGCTCATCTTTAGAGAACATCATGAACATCACACACTAATTGTCTCTATGTATATGTGTATATAAGCGTACATATATCGACTAAACGACGTGAACTTTATTGATATTATGTGTGGGCTACATTTGTGTATTACGTATATATGTGCGAACGGGAATCGGATAAACGACGAAAAGAACTTTGCCTATTCGTGCACTCATGACGTATAATAAGTATGAGAAATTCGAACACTCACGAGAAGTTTGAGTATGCATTGGAATATTTGCGATAGAGTAAGAGATGCAAGTACGAATACGCATTGGGAAACGCTCTGAGGTACAACGAAGATAATCCATATGAAATGTGGTTTTGAGCCACGACGGGCTCCGAAGAATTTTGGAAGATAAAATGTGGATTATTAAGCACATTAAGGGGATCCGGTATTTTCTTGTTGGCCTCATGCGAGGTTCAGGGTGGGGAAGGCCACTAAAAAATCTTTATACATACTAGAGCACGTATGCAAAAAGTCTCGATATATTGTGTTCTCAAGTTTGAGTGTTTGCCTAGCGCGTAGTCATAAGACCCGTGGTGTAGGATTCCATGATGTTCAGAAACGATGAGCAACGAGGTTTCGTGTCACGCTGCAACGATAACGATCAGATCACAAGTTTTCAAAAAACTGTTATGAGTTTTTATTCACAAGTATGATTAATCTAATGTTTTCATTTCATGCCTCAATTAAGAAGCGTACTATTTGTACTCAAGGAATGCCCTAACGGTCTGCTATGTTTCCATATTTTGAAACTATCAGATATCGACACAGGTACCATCATCACATAGTAGAAGTTAAAGTTTGGATGCGGGAAGATAGAGGGGGAACAAGTCGGTGTGCATGCATTTCATCTCCAACGAACTTCAAGTTTCTTCAGCCATCCCGTTAGTAAATTAGTATTTTGGGTGAACATCTTCTAGGTAGCATTGAGACAAGACCGTTGAACTTTCGTATGCATATGAGCTGTTTAAGTTGGTGTGCCACTTTTAAGTATTTTAATGATTTAAAGACAAAATGAATGTTGATATAGTGTTGATTTGTTGAGACGCGCTACATTAGATCACGTGCCAGGTCATTCAGGATTCAGGGCGTGACAATTTGTCATTGGCCAATAATAAAAAAAAAGGCCTCAATTAAAGCTAAAAGCGAAATTAAGGAATTGCACATTGTAAAACTGTGTAGTTCAGCAACCACCTCAATTGGTGCAGAAGGCAGGGGGAGTTTTAGTAACTTGCCCGATCAATAATGTAACAAGTTTTTAAAAAATATATATATATATATTAATTGTACCTGTATCACACGACACCCATATGGATGGGTGGAAAGGCTCACAGCTTGATCAAAGAATGTTGTAACAATGAACTGAATATGTTTCTCGGGAACACATTCAATACACTTTTGAATCACATGGTTCCCATTCTGATCACGCACACAGTGCATGACATGACCATCAAGTTCTCCCACCATTTTTATCTTTTGGTCGAGATCAACAACTTCTATCGCCTGATGAAAAACACAGGATTAGAAACAAAAATGTTTAAGATCAAAGAATGATAAAGAACCAATTGGATGTGTAAATGACAAGTTCCAAAAACCACACAAAGCTGAAATAAGCATGGAAAGCAAATAGCAGAATGGGCCAACAAAATATGCAATGGAGCTAAATCCTCAGTATCATCATAGTTTTAATCTCTCTTATATACTCTTGTTTTATGCTTCCAAGCTGTTTATTACAACAAAACAGGAAAATAGTTAATTCCCTCTGGGCTCGCTAAACAAATGACAATATCAAAATCAAACCTTGGTGATTCAAAAAAAAGGAAACAGATCTACTTTTTGTCTAGTATGTTGTTCTCTTTTCATAATAACTAAAATAAACCGAGACGCACTTACTCAAAATGCAGTTAGTCTTAAAAGGTGTACCTTTTGGATCACTCGGCAACCATACATCTGAAGGCTAAGAGTTAGCACATTGCCCAAAAGCTTATCAGCTAATTCTCTTCTTTGAGACACAATTCCATGCTCAAAAAACTGCGAGAAAAAAGATAAAGGGTGACTTGTCTAGAAATGATTTAAGAGCTAAAAGAAACCCATAATAACCTCAGCTATAAAAAAATTTAAAAAATTAACTTTATAAACGACTATAGTATAACACATCATGCATACTAGCAATTGGACTTATACTGTGTACCTTTTGAATCACATAATTACCAAATACATCAGTCATCAAAGTAAGAGCTTGTGGATTTATTTCTTCAAAAACCATGTTTTTTTCCTCTATAGTTGCAGTCTCCAGCTTCTGTTGAATGAATCGACTTCCATACTGATCGGCACTGTTTTAAAGCATGATATTAGAAGTTACAAAAGTTTTATGAAATCCAAGCAAGCTAAAAGCATATGAGCAACCATATACCTGAACTCAACCACATGACCAGCTATTTCCGAAAGTTCAAAACACTTGGCTTTATTGCTCTTAAATTCTTCCAGTAAAGAAGAACCGAAGCTATCTTCCATACCATAACCACCCTGTAAGTTCCAGGGTCCCATTACACCCCCAGCCGGATTTCTCATAGAAGAAAGGTATTGCATATTGCCATGTCCATGTCTTAAAGGGCTAACAGGTCCTCCAGGAGAATTGGGGAATACTGGACTACTCAAGGGGCTTCCTGGATATGATAAACCAACACCAAAAGTGTGATTTCCATAGTAATTGTTATGATTAGAAACACCAGATTTTCCCCCCAAAGGCCCACCAATAGGTGATTTCTGAGGAGATAGCAAAGAACCCATATAAGCTCTTTGAAGTAAGTCCACATATGCATTTCCCACGTTAGGATCATTTAGAGCAGAATACTCGGCTGTCAAGTATTGAAGATACATAGGATCCATAAGAGGAACTTGAAGGGTATTCCCACCCATGTGGTTACCAATTCTACTGAGATTCTGAGGTTCTGCATTGTCATATAGGGATGCCATATTAGGAGACCCTAAATGGCCAGCCATCATTGAGGGCATAGCCGAGTACCCACCTAAGCCGTAGCTTAGAAGGGATGGATTAACACTATCAGCATGTTGATGATGAGAAGACAAAGTCGTTTTATTGTTAAGGGTCGAAGCAGGAGATGTTTTTGGGTAAGCTTTATTGGGAGAAGCAAAATTAGTTCGACGCAGGCTAGCCTGCCTATCCAGCATCAATGAGGAGTTACTGAAATCTGATTCAGAGCCACCGTTCCTTTTCAGATCCCTGTATGGCATATCAAAACCACCAGATTCGGCTTTGCGGAAGAAATTGTCTGATTGTGTTGGTATATGGCTTCTTTCGTCCACAACACCATTTGAGAGGTTCAGGCCAGATAAAGCAGTAACCAAATCTGTGGACCCCGCAATGGTAGCCGATAATGAGTTAAACGAATTTGGGCTATTGTTGCTTCTCTTATCAGATGCATTTACTCTCTCTCCACCTATAGGAGGTAGGCAAGGACTAGGGGTCCTAGCGATCACTTTGGGATCAGGAGTGGTGCTCCGAGACAAGGAAGCACCTACTACAGCAGCGTAAGAATGTGATGCAGGTGGCCCGTTGTTCTGGAGAGATGGGCTTTGAATATAAACACTGGCTCGTAAATTCTCCTTAGATGCCAATTCACCTCGTAAATGAGCCAGCTCAGCTTCAGCAAGACCCAAACTTTCACCATTATCAAAAGCAGTACGGCTAGATGGCCGAGAAGGAATCCCAGGAGAAGCCGCATGCCCTATATCATCCTGCACAATCACAAACTTCTAGTTTCAGCAAGAATTACCATGACGACCAAGAAAACAAAAATGCAGAAGGAAACGCATTTAAGGAATTCGTTCCAAAGTAGGGTATAATTTTATTTTTTCTCAAAGCATCATACTTTTGAAACCTACCAAAATAGTTCTCATTGTTTCCAATATTTCTAGGTACCAAAAAAGAAGAAGATGAAACTAATGGACTAATAAAATCAAGAACTATTGAGATAAGACCAGCGTGTCGAAGTGTTATAAATGGGCGCACAAAGGAAATAGGTTTCTCAGAGAAACATATCAGAAGCAAACGTAACTTTTCTGTAATCCTACAGACATTCAAAAATTTTATCACAATAAAAAAACTAGCAACCCGTAAAGTACCTTGAACAAGATAATTTAAAATAGAATCAGTACACTAATCATAATAGAAAAACATTGATATTGATACTCAAAAGAAGCGGATTATCTTTAAGTAAAACACAATCAACCAGCTCTCTTTCAATAGCAATAACTATGCTTCTAGACCATATATGCATCAATCATCAACTCTGCCGAAAGACAATGAGGCAACAGATAAACATGTGTAAACTCATATTAAAGATTAATCTACTCAACATCAAAGCCAAAAAATAAAAAGTTGTCAAAGTCTGATTTTACTTTTGATACAAGGACAAAAGCAAATGTTAGTATTTCATTACGCTACTTAATACAATATAAACTTAAGGCAACAACAAAAACCATCAGCTATACCAGCCGAAACAATAATAAATAAGAACCTGACTTACAAAATACATAACAAGGTTTAAGTTCAATTAAACTTCCTCAGAGCATATGTAACATTTGACAATGATGAATTCCAGCAGTGTATGATATAAAACAGAAAACGCTAACCGTATCACAAGAGAGAGAAATCCACCTGAAATATTTCTGCAATGCTTTTCTTCTTTCCATCGAGGCCTAAACCAGGCAAGCCGATTAGTCCATCTCCTCCCCACTCAGCAGAACAATTCACCTTTTCCAACTCGCTTTCATTCTCTCTCTCTCCCTTTTTCGAACTAAACCCTGGAGGCATCGTAAAAAGTGATCTCCCTCCACCAACACTATCATTCCTGTTCAGTTTTCTCCAATCTCCTATACCCCCCAAACTAGAGTTTCCCCCTTGCAACCTCTGAGCCGACCTCCAATCCTCTTTCGACAACAAAGGGGGTGGAAGCCTAGGGTTCAAATTCGCATTCGAATAGTAATAAGACAAATAAGCAGGATCAGACCTAAGCTCCTCCTCAGACATAGACCCATTGACTTTCTTACTATTACTAAACCCTAAAAACGCACCACCACCTCCATGATTAAACAAACCACCAACAGCACTTAACGAGCCTTCGACTGTTGGAGGGGCCGACCCGCTTCTATACAAATTAAGCTCTTTTTCGAAATCATCGTCGTCTTGCCGGCGTTGCTCCCTCAGCAACAAGCTGATTTCTTTCTCCAATTCGTCCCCAAACGATCCTTCGCAACCACTAAGCATCTGCCTGAGTCTTCAATCAACACAAAATCTTCACTAATTAAACAAAGCCACTAAACCATAAAAAGGTACGAAAATCACTCCTCAAAACCTAAAACACCAAAAGCCCACAACTTTTTCACCTATTAGCCTCTATATAAGTACATAAAAATCCAGTCTTTGTTCATAAAAACTCAAAAACAGCAAATTCAATCGTATCAACAGGTAAAAACAAGACAATCAAGAACTGGGTTTCTTTGATCAGCAATTATAAACACATTGCCAATAGTAAAAGGAGCTGAACAAGAGCTCGATTGGGAGAGAATCTAGAGAGAGAAAATTACGGTTTCTTTGATCATAAAAAATCTGGCGGCGAAATTGTTATTTTTTTTTCATACAGAGAACCCTATTTAGGGTTTTTGTCTCTCTTCCTCTGTTATCGGCACAAAGATGGCTAATTAATACAGATGATACCGTCCCGATTTCAGTTTCTATTTCCGGATTTTTGTTTTTGGAAATGTTTTTAGTTTTGGAAAGTAGTTTAGTCGTGGCGAAGGAAAGTAAATTTTCTCTGCTAAAAGGTAACTACACTAACGGTCCCTATAGTGGCATATAAAATTCTATTTAGTCCCAATAGTTTAAATATTAACAGTCATGGTTCCATTTTAAAGGCTTGGAGGATCATTCAACAAGTAACTTATTCATGTAGGGGCAGAAAAGTATTGTAAAGATAACTTATGTTGATGCTTTTTTCTGATTTTTAAGAAATTTTCAAATATTAATTCACGAAAAAAACTATAAAAGGGACTGAACATGTTACATTTCTCAAGTATTCATTTCAGACGAAAGGACTATTACGATTGAAATTAGAGACTATGGGACCAAATAGAATTTAATTGAGACTATAGAGACCATTAATATAATTCACTTTTATAGGAAGGAGTATTAAATTTTATCTCCTAAATAATAGGGGGTGAGTGGTTTAGGAAATTTGACCAGATGGTAGATAGATACATATGCACGTATATAGGGGTGTGATTGCCATCTTAATTTGGTTTTATTTTGTTGGCAGCGAAGAATCTATGGGTGCCACGTAGACAATTTTGATACGGTGATTAAGAGAGAGAGGATTAACGAAGTTTTATTTTATTTATTTATTTATTTTTAGGATTAAAAGTGCGTGAACGAGTTTTAACAGAAATTATATTTGGTCCCGCAGTTCTAATTGAGAGATATGTACCCACTGAATTTTAAAGTGATGACAAATTTGGTCCTCAAAGTTTCAAAAAGTGATGTGGGAAATTATTTAACGTCGTTTGTTATCATATTAAAATTTGATAAAACTGAGAGAATCACTATGATGATGGTGTCTATCTAAACCACTAATGGTTTAATATGTTCACGTACTATTAGGATATTCTCGTATTGCCCAGTTTGGTGTCCTTGTACAACCTATTCAACCATCCACGTACACCTATGGATAATCATGTACTTTACTGAGTATTCATGTAATTATCCTAGTGTTTGTATACTTTAATCAATATTGGCATACTTAAGCTAGTATTCATGTAGGATGCAGCCCTTTGGTATCTGCATGCTATTGGTTGTATTTGTGTTCGGATAGATTTGTATGTTATTAGTATTAATGTTTTGATAAGCTCTTGTCCTCTTAATCTGTGCATCATATACTGGAGATAAGCCAGTTAGGATCCAGATGGGTGTATCAACCATGGATCCTTCAGTACGCAACATTACTAGCTACACAATACATTAAAAATATACTTGTATGAAATGTAGATAGAGAGAGTGTGTGTGTGTTTTTTCCTACCACGAGAGAGAAAATAGCCACAATGATGTACCTATTTGTGGATAATGGGGTCTCCGCTATTACGTGGCAAAAGTTGATTAACTTGTTTGCGTTGTAGGTATGGTAATGCTACTAATATATTGGTGTTGGTGGTGCAATGACAAATAATCACTAGCCTTTTTGCAATTCATCACATGTCTACTGATGTTAATGCACCCTAATATTCATTTGCAATTGGGCTATACACTTGGAGGTTTGGAGACTTCCTTTTATTTCAATATAGGATTTTCGTTTATTGGACCTATTGGCTCGTAATAATAATCTTTTCATTTCAAGAAGTACAACATATTTAATTTTATTTATTCTTTTTTAGTGTCAACTGTATGAATGCTTCATAGAGTTTTAACAAAAATTATACTTGTTCAAAAATTCCAGTTGAAGCATGCATACCCCTGAGTGTTAGAAAGATGACGAATTTAGTTATCTTTTTTAGAGTTTCTTTCTAAAAAATCTGACATGTTGAAATTTAGAGACTATGGAAACATGAATAATTATAAAGAGACAATTTTTCCCCTTAGTGGACTACTAAAGGATCTATGTGATTTGCTTTTCTCATTTAGGATAAGTTTCCTCATTTAAAGGAATTAATCTTGTAAGATATTCAGAACCCGGGGACTGTTGGAAAAACCAAAACAATGGGGACCAATTAGTTTCAGAAATTTTAGCAGGGGGAAAGTGAAAGTTCTAGAATACCCTTTTGTGGAGTTTAATTTTCATACCCTTTTTGGGGGCTGTCATATTTTGAACCCATATTTTGGAATCAATTCCTAGATTTGGTGACGTCAACAAGGCAAAACTAAAGATTTGGTGCTTTACTTGTTTTCTTTTTTTGCTAACATGTCAATATATTTTTCCCTTATTTTTTTTGGGTGTAGGAATTTTCTTTTTCCATTCTTAGAGCAACTCCGACCAACTAGCTAAAATAAGATTTTTAGCTATTTTACTTAACCAAACTAAAAAAATTGGCTCAAACGGGCTCAGTATTTGACTCTCTATTTTACTGAGATTGATACTCACTTAACAAATTTAGCTAGCCACTCCCATTCTTATCAAATTAGTTCCCTCTCTTTCCACTCATAAAATAGAGAGTGTGGTTATAGTGAATTTTAAAAAATTATTAACTAAAATAGTGAATTAAATATTTAAATATATTTTGAGTAGCTATTTTGTTGAGATGTGTTGGAGATGCTCTTAGCTCACACTATTAAGTGGCACAGTGAATGTTTTTTACAACTTTATATCGAAAATTAGAATTGCATGTCCATAGGTGGGTGTGTCACGATCTTTGAAATGGATTTCCTCTCAATACAATAAATTTGTTTTTTAATATACAAGAATTTTTTTATACTAAATTATTATATTTTGAATACAAGATCATTACAAATTGAGGACAAATTAACAAAATATAAATATTGATAATAAGTCGTCATCAAGTTATAGTAATTTGTCTATAAAATATAGTAATTATTATATATTATAAGAAAGAAAATTCTCTTTAGCGGACTTCTCTTTGAAATATATATATTGTACATGTATGGTATTAACTATTAAGGATTCTTCAAAATGTTATATATAAAAATAATTATACAATTTTTTTAAAATAATTATTTAACATTTCTATTTTCGGTGTGTTACATCTTTACCAAAATTAAATTTATTACCACTATTATCCCTTCATACTTATTAGAGACAAAAATGTAAAACAATTATAGAGGTAGATTTAATAATTCGTATCTTATTCAAAATTTTAAATTACTTTTACATTTTGCCGAAAATTATTTGCGATTTGAATATGTTGTTTTATGAAACAATATGTAGTATTGGCATTTTGACAAGCAAATTAGTTGGTTAATTACACAATGCACCAATAGTTTCAACTGAATTCTACTTGGTCCCTTCTTTCAATTTCCATAGTAATAGACTCCAAGTTTTGAGAAAGTGACATTAATTGGTCCTTATTATGCGCAGAAAGTAACTTAGATGACGAAAATTATATCCAATAACTAATGAGTTGTTCAATTTAGTGCACCATTTCAATTGATAATAAAGCTGTCATTTTTCATAAATTTTTGGGAACTATTCCCAAACTTGTTCCAAATCTTGAGGTCTATTATGGTTGCAATTGAAAATAGATGGAC
>MKEJ01097678.1:0-14401 GCA_001753735.1 Embelia ribes | reverse complement strand
TTTTTTTTTTTTTTTTGGACTTTTAAAATGACTTTGTATTAAAAAAAACCATTAATTATGTCACACAAGTTCAAACTTGGGGACTATAATGTTTCACTTGAAACTATGCGGACCAAATGGAATTTGGACTAAACCATGGAGACATTAGTGTAGCAACTCTTTTACTTATAATTTTTATATTATTGATGTTTGACATTACTCTAAATTATGATTTTCTACAATTTCAAGGTTCTTCATAGTATAGATCCTTTTCAAGTATTTTCACCCTTGATACTTGAATGACATGGCTACAAACATAGTTACAACTGCAATAAAGCTGAATAAACTGTTACTAACCAGCATTTGCTTTCTTAGTGATTTTATATATTGATCAATTTCGTTTTCCGGTCACATTTTCTTCATTTCCAGACCTCGGATCCGGATTGGGTCTCCACCATTCATAGTACTTGCAATTCCCGTCAAAGCAAGCGTAATACAATTTCCCACCAGCAAGCGCACACTCGGAGATAAGCACGGCTGCCTTTTTACCGCAATAACATATTTTATTTTCAAATAGAGGTCCATCGGTTGGAGGTTGATTCACAAAACAAGCCATTTCTCCCTGTTTTAAGAAAGAGCTTACATGGTCAAGTAGGCCTGCATCCGGCTTATTGGCACTTTCGGTTTCATAATAGTGCTTTTGGTTTGAAAAACAGTTTTCAGTAGCTCACCTTCCCTGTGTGGAAATTCTTGCATATACCTTCCTCTTCGATGCGATTAGACTTGATATCTGATCTTTTCCTAGTTGCTGGATCCCCGTGTGCTGGATAAGATTCTCCTCTGTTGTTCCTTGAGGTTTTAAGGTTTTTAAGACAATACGAAATGTATGTTGTGGAATGCAAAGTTTCACTTAGTGTATCACTCGGCTCTTGAATCTTGACAACGTAAATTTAGTGCAGAGTATAATACGCCACAACCTATGGATGCCGTAACTGTGCAATATCACAGACCGACGAGATCTTGCCCATGTGGTAAAACATAATTTCGGTTGAATCAAGTTTTGCAGATTTAAATAGTCTAAACATGCACATTGTCTTCAACCATGGTAGTATTAACAACTGTTTCCACCAAAGTTACATGGGATGGGCTCGAAATGACCAGAATAAGCAAGTTATTTTACCAAGGCATTATTACCAATTATGCTACACTAGAGTATAGCTCGCACAATCGATGCACAGGTTTGCGGGTTCAAAATTACAAGAATAGCACCATCAACTGAACGTCTGAGCTAGATTTAATGTTTCATAGCCAACACAAAGCACCATATCTGCTAAGAATCTCAGATTCATAATATATCTTTGTAGTACAACGATGATATAGATGGTATGAAAAACAAGATAGATACAAAGGCATAATATTATAACCTGAGGTTTTCTTATTTGTATTACTGTTATTTTACCAGCTCTATTCTCAACATACGAGTTTATTTCAGTTTTTACTTGTAACAGTATCTTTTTTCTTTATATAATTTTTGTAACTTAAAGCCTAATTCTTCTCTCTTGTGAAAATATTAAGAGGATAGGAATTAGTATTACATCTGCGGTCGTGTTTGGACAACGTAGATTTTCCCATCCCTGACAACGCCTTCAATGTCCTGAGGTGATCCGTACAGCTCCTCGATCGCACTGCCAGCTCGTGCAATGCTGGAAAGGATTGATTGCTGAAAGTTCGGATCGATGATTAATGGGTCAGACGAATAATCGATCGCTACCTTCTCTTCCTCATCCATTGGTACACTGCAAAAAACGAAAACAAAACCAATAACATGTGAGAAACGTGATACCCATGTTGAATTGATAGTTAACAGATAACATTGATTTGACACAGGCCCCGTTCATGCTTATTGAATTTACCTATCATAGAGACCTGCACCAGCATAGCCTTCTAGATCTTCACCATTGGAGTCCGACCGGAAGATGATAGATGGTCTAATGAAGAGGCCAATAGGTTTGCTCGGGTAACCCAATACCTATTAAGTGTTTTTTCCAAATAAACAAGGTAAGGTCAGATATGACAGACGATATCGCATTCCGTTTCTCAAAAGTAGCATTTCAAAGATGGTTTCTTACCCGAGGGGAGTTCAAATCATTCTTCTTGCACACGAAACTCAAAGCTCGACCTGGATAAGCTCCAACCAATGTCTCCCCAAGGCCCCTCACCACCTGGGCCAATTTGAAAACACAACAGCAAAATCATTTCAGCATAGAATAACAAAATAGGGTGGACAGAAGTTACAATTGTAAAGCAAATGAGTATCTTGTCCGAATAACGTATATCCCACACTCATAAATAACACCATTGCGTTACCTCGGCATATATCTCCGACGAGTCCCCTGAAGATGGATTAGTAGTATGGATAACAAACGCATAGTCAGCATTTATTATCTCTTGAACCAGAACAGCCATGCAAAGATAATCATGATCCAATTTCACTTTTCTTGTGCTGAAATATGCTCTTTCATTCCATTTTGATGCCCAGACCTGTAATACCATAAAATGCAAATCAGTTAAACCATAATATAGAGGTTTTCTCGTAAGACTGGATTTAGGCATAATTTGGAATATAAATTAGTAATGGTCTACATAAAGAAACTAATGTACAAAAACTGTGAACACCTATACCGTTGTTTTCTTAAAACAAAACCAATGCACATGATCTAACCATATAGGTACACACCCAGTTTCAGTATATGATTGCCCGTAAATGTTGCAATTTGCTGTAGATATAGATATTGCAGCATTACCAACAGGGAAAATATTCAAAAATCTTACTTTTTTTATAGCAGTCCATGCTTGTTCCCATCTTTGATGACCTTCATCACCGGGCCAAGGCATGCCAGAGCCCTTCATCTTATCTTTCAGCTCTTGTATCTGAAATCACAAACACATACTCGGGTTCGATATCTGAAAATATCATCACTCCTTCACTTCACTTTCCTCTATTATTCTTCATTTTTGAAATTTTAAAAAATATCTAATGTAGTGGAAAATTATAGCCAACTTTGAAGGAAAGAAAGTAGCTTCACGGACACTATAATGTCATAGGAGATCCTCACAACGAATATTAACGACCTGTCGTACAATTTGAACGTGTGTTCATGAGGGAGACAAAGGCAACCTAGAGCTCGGTAATAAAATAGGTAACAATTTTGTTTGGTTTAGACATACCAACTGAACTGGAGGAGAAAGCTCTAAAACTGTCTTACGTATCTCCCCAAGGGCACTGGAATCACCTCCCGCTAGCTTCTTTTTCAGGACCTGCAACTTCTCTGCTACTCCCTGTTAGTTAAATTTGAAAGAACAAATGGTTGGTCAGGCAATTCTTTGTGTATCATCTTATTTCTTGATCATAATTACCATTTACGAACGATTTTTGAACTATTTAGGAACTTATTCTGTTAAAATGGATTGTGAGGCTGCAGCTATAACCTCAAACAAGTCCAGCAATATACTATTGGAAAAGATAATTAAACATTCACACCTATGATGCGCTTATTAAAAAAAAATTAGTAACATAGAAGCAATCATGGATATACAGAAGTTTTTCTGAAGAAAACCTTGTTCGAACCATCCGAAAGAACTTTCTCGAAAACTCCAAATGGCAGCGCAACTGAGGTAGGAATTCCAACCCATGATGGCACTTTTCCTTTTAAATATCCGATATTACGTGACTTAGCTCCAACCTTTGAAAATCACAATTGTTGTGAGCTAAAAAACAGAAAAAACTCCTCAAATAATCAAATGTAACTGAAATTTTGAGATTGTGATTCTAACCATCTCATTCGTGAACTCATCGGATGTTATGGCATATTTACCAAGGAACTGCTTCTTAACCAGTTTCAAAGAGGGAAGAGGGCCTTCCTCTTGCAACTTTGTTGAACTTGAACTAGAAATATCGCCTTTCACCTTGCTAAGGTTATGCAAAATAAGTAAAGAATTATCACTAGTTTCTTTTGCCTTTGTGGAACTTACAACAATGAGCCTACATGTGATGAAACAACCCTTTGATGGAGATCTCACCTATAGGCTACATCTGCAGATGTAGGTTTTAATTGCAATAACTTCCCTTCATTTGCTTGAAGGTCAACCCAAATATTAGGATCAAAGCACGTAGCAAAGCAGACCTACCAAAGAGATATGAATGCAAAGGTAAGGTCCATGAAAGAAAATGATTTGAAAACAAAACCATCCGACACAAAAGTCTAAGCTCATGTCCACTAGTGCTAAAACATCATTTTGATTATGCACTATACATCATGAAACATGTGTTAATGACCTAACGTGACATATTATTATGATTCCATTTAGCCAACCCCAATTTATTGGAATTTAAGACTTGAATGATGATAATGATGATACTATACATCATGAAACATCCTAAATCACCCACTTGAAATAAAAGAGAAAAAAAAAAGTAAATAACCTTGCTATTTCTTGCTCTAACAGAAACATGAGATAGGACATCTGGCATGTCAGGCGTCAACACGGCAACAGCTCCATCTGGAATTTCCTCCTCTCCTTTTACTGATTTTGCCACCAAAATTGTTGGCTGTTCGTAAGTTTTATTTTGAACAGCAACCAACTCATCGACCACAACCACAACACCAACAGCTTCAACTGGGCTGATAACCTGCCAACTGTATTAAGGCAACACTTCGTTAGTTTATATTGATTTAATTACCCATCTCCAGCCTTATATTACAAGAAATATCATACTTGAGGTTCATGAAAAAAGTTTTTCTCTTTGTTTTGATGACCAAGCACAAGAACGAGGTTATTTCCTTGTGAAAATTTAAAATTTGATTAAGTTAATGAGCTTGTAAGATTCTGTCTGTCAACCTTCCAAGATTGGCAGTTTCACGAAGAACAGGATCAAGGCGATTAAGAAGCGATGATAATGAAGCAGCCGAACCCGCACGTATAATTTCTTCTGTGAATATATCCACCTGCATTAAGTGTATGTCTAGGCCAACTTAGGATTGAAATATCCATTATAAAATGGTAACAACAATAATTGCTACATAATCAACATACCGCCCACTTTTCCACTCCAAGTAGTGATCCTAGATACTCGGCAGATGGTTGCAACAGACGATGGTACCACTCAGCCTTACTTGTAAGAGCTAATCTGGTTCGGTCAAGCACTGATTTGGCGTACAGCGCCCAATGATTATCTCCATTTTTTAACATGCTCATGGCTTGGTCCCATCCCTTAATGAAAAGAAAATATTATTACATTTGTCTGCTACTTTAGATAATTAATGTCTTAAACATTCTGAAACCATATTTGCACTCATTTTTATCTGCAATCCCTTGTAGTTGTGAACGGAGACTCGCCCTTATAACCATAAGTATCTTTGACTGGATTGTTGGGACTCGTAAGATTTTCAAACCGAGTGTCCACAGTTACACAGTTTAAGATTCCTTTTAACTTATTCTCTTCAGGTGGCTCAGATCAACTAAAGAGGATGATTAAAAAGCTGTGCTAGTAGAACTGTTTTTTGGCATATAATCAATGTTTCAAGATGTAGAGAGGTAAAGAAAAATAATCATAAAAAATAAAAACTATAAAGGGATGCGGTATGTGGCTCAATAATGTTAAATGAATACCTTTAAGCAATAGATGAGACCCTCATTATCATCCGAAGAAAGTGCAAGGTTTTCAAGAACAAGACTGATGAAGTACATAATTTTCTGCAAATAGAAGGAAAAGGCAATGAGAAACATGAAACAGCCAGTCAAGAGAAACTTTTGAAAAAACAAGAACCTACTACGTTATAAGCAGCAAACTATACCTCTGGTTTAGCATTATTTAATTCCTCATATCCCCTTTCAATTGCTGTCCTAACAGTAGAATCAAGAGCAATATCCAAAAACAAAAGGTCCTTTAGACGATCATTTGACTTAGAAAGCAAGGGCCTTAGCTCCTCACGGGCCTCTAGCAATCCCTGAAATTACAAGAAAAAGTAAGTAGTCTGCTTGGCTCAAATCCACGCAATCAAGCTTTCTCCCATGCATTGGGGCTTAATATTTTCATGAAAAGGGACCATAGCAATGATTTGAAAATAAAGAATAGAAGCCTTATAAACAATTCAGTACCTCCAGAAGTGGTTCCACATTTTTGTCTTCAATATGTTCTAGCACAAATTGAAGCAATTCCTGTTTAAAAAACTCAATCAAATTTTCACGGGACAAGATTTTATAAATTTTGATCCTTGCAAGACATTAGATAGCCCACAATAATGCTCATAAAAAAAAAGATAGACCACAATAAAAGTATTATAATGGCCTCTAAAAAGTACTGGAAATCCTGATGGCAAGCCCGGTACAGGATTGATTTGCACCCCAACCATGAAGCCTTGTCCCTGAAGAAAAATGGGGTTCTTAACAACTTAATTAACCAAAGAAAATAATTAAGCAACAGCAACCAATTTTCGAAAATACCTCAGACCTATAACCCATGCAGTTCTGAATAGCAGACTCTAAGTCTGCACCTGAATGAACAGCCTGCATTATTAACCAAAAAATGGTTGTCAAATTCTTCTTTAATCAAGCAAAAAGTAAATAATGAAGGCACGACAAGAGGATCCTTTTGAAACCAAAAGAAGCTAATAAAAGACCAAGAATGTTGTTTTTCCAAGTCGTGATTTAGGAAAAGAATAACGATTAATATTTCTTCCTGTCATCCATAATCTTCAAATTTGCATCAGAAGCTTCCACATAAAAAGTGACAGGTGAAACTTGAAAGTAAATGCATATCTCAAGAGCTAAATTTTGCATCGCCATATCTATGCGAATTTCTAGAGGATCTCGTTCATCAAGAGCATACTATGATTTCCCATATAATAAGGCTCATTTAGAAATCCCGTAACATTTACACTTTCCAATACAAATAATTGTTGGCTCACTAAAGCCAAGATTTGAACATTTGTGCAAACATTTTCACTTTCCAAGAATAAAATTAGAACACCTTTTGCAATCCCATAAAGTTATGACTTTCGTGGTGAGTAATTTCTGCAAACTAAATGAACATTGGAGCGCTGATAAGCAAAAAAAGCCAACCTTCAATGTTCTCATGTAATTTCCAAGATCACGCAAAAGACCCGCCTTTTGATCTCTTCTAAACTTTGGCTCGCTATGAATTGCACGATCATAACTTAATAGACGCTCTTTTGTTATACCATTCTCATGTAGGGTTTTCCAGTACACACTGATATCAAAGTCGCTTTTAATATGGTCCAATAGTGCCTGCAAGAATGTTAGGTCAGAGGCAAATTTAAATGATTTACACCAAAGAAATGGTCCCACTAGCTTTGTCTTATACCTGACAGATCACAACATCATCGGGGCTAGTGTTATTGTGCAGCTTCTGGTGCCATTCTTCCATCATTCCACCTTTGCAATCATTATTTCTCTGAAATTGGCACAAAAACACAAATCAACATCCAATGTTGCTGTGGATGATAGAAAATATTATGAGAGGCTACTCTATATGCATGCAAATTAGTGTGCTTGACAATGCATAACAAAGAAGGCATTTTACCTGAATGACCAAGATCTCATCACGGATACGCTGACCCACATCTCCTTCACCCCCACGGCCAACAGTAGAAAAGATAATCCGCAAAAGCTCATGATACTGTGGATTAGATTTATACACATTCTGGAGCAAGTCTGTCATCCTATCTTGGGCTCTACTTATTTCACTGCAAAAATAAGACATATCAAGGAATTGTCCATTAAGAAATTCTTCGAGTTCTCAAAATTTAAATCTGATAAGCCTTGTAACATTTGAACAAGGTGAAACTGAAATCTGAAGCTGCACAACCCATAAAGATAAATAGCATTTCAATATAAGTAAGAATAAGTCTGAGTGTCTTACCGCGGTTTCACATTGTAGTTTTTATTCCATATTAGCTGCCTTGTAGCCATAAACCTCAACCACACAAGAAGTGCAGCAAAGCCCAGTTCACCAGCATTTTTCGCTTCATCTACCAAATCAGCAGCAATATTAAATCTGAAGGAAAAGAACAAAAACTTACTACTTTGATCACATGAATAAATCGAATATAAAGTTTTCAAACAAGAAACCACGGACACAATCCAAGGCAAAACAGTTCTCAAAGCTGATTCGGATCAAGAAAGTTTCATTCATTTAGCAAAAGATAAAATGGATGTATCAGCAAAGAGTAGCCAAAGATAACTGACCGGTGCATAAAGGACTTCTGTGCCTCACTTTCCAAATTGGCTATTTTATCCAACAATGCCTTTGCAGTACCTCGTCCATCGCCAACCTCCTTTACAGAGGAAATTCCAAGTCAGTATATCCGGAAATTATCGTCAGATGAAAAAGAACAATAAGAAACAAAATGCAGATACATAAACTATAAAAGGTTATCATTATTTAAAGATAGAAAGATGGGTAACCTTCTGAACCTTCTGGGGTTTGACAGAAAAGTCTACATAGAAGTCCGAACCGCTGTCCTTTATCCATCTTCCTCCAGATCTAAGGACGAAGGGCATCCCAACAAAGCTATCGTCTTCAATTTCCAGTTCTAAGGATCGGACCTGGAATAAGTAGATGGTGAGCTCAAAATCAAATAGTAGCAACATTTCTTGATAAAGGCATAGGACTTGACCAAATCTACTTGCTAACCTTGGGAGTTGAATCACTGGAGCTGCTTGTGAACTGAGTTTCGACAGCTTTACCAAGGGAAGTTGAACCAGGGGGCAAAACACTTGAAGGTGGGTCCTGCACCAATTGGAGTTATAAGAAAACATCTCCCACAGATACAAGTTGTGAGATGATAATGCCCACAGCAAACAATTTGTACAAAAAATCTTACTAGCCATTCTCCAGGTTTCTTTGATAATGCCCAGTGAAGGAAAATTGATTCCTGGAAATCCGTAGCGAAGCAAATTTTTGCCTTGCCCTCAGATTTCATTACAAGCACCTTGAAGATGTGAACAACATTGCTTAGTATTGAGAAATTTTGAATTACTAAAGAAAAAAAATGCTTCTTACAGCATATGATCTCACCAGAAGTTCCAAATCACCAAGCTTGAATATCTTCTTGTTCTTAAGGGAAACACCCACTTGTTCTTCTAATTTCTCACCAAAAAGTTCAACTGTGGATAAAGACTTTGGCTTGACTGAGATCTTTTCCTCTCCAGAAATTTGTGGCTGTAATTTTTCCTCCACAGACTTAACTGTGTGCTTATTCACGAGCTGCGTCAAATCCCTCTTTTTACGTTGAATCCTCTCCAAGGTTTTCTTTTTTTCTGGTTGCTTTGCAACCTTAGATTGCACTTCTCCTTTGGTTATCTTCTTTTTGATTTCATCAAGAGAGGTACCTTTCTCTAGTTCAAGTTGCAAATCTTTTCTTGCTTCTTCAAATTCTTTCTGTTAATAACACATCAGATGATTGAGTAGAAAGTACCATGACAGGAGACTTATCACTTTTCTTTTCTTTCGTTTTTTTCGGAGAGGAAATGGGAAAAGGTAGTAAAAACTTCAAGCTTAATAGATTTGATATCTACCAGTTGCTGCTCTGGAGAATAGTTAGGTTTTCCTGCTTTTTCCCATCTGATGTAAGCTTGAATTTGAACAAGATCATCAGGAACTGAAACACTAGCACTCGACTTGTTTCTCGGTGACAAATTTATGTGAAAATTCTGACCATCACTTTTGAACCTAGCAATGAAAAAAAAAATAAAGAAAAGATAAAATGAGGAAAAATCCTGCGGTAGAAGCACCTGAAAACAACAAAATAACAAGTAATGCATAAATGTGATTTACCATTTATTCTGTTCTTGATCAAATATCAGAAACTCTAAAGCTTGTACAGAAGGATCATCTATTTCTATTCTCAGGGAGGAACCGGAGCCAGACTACAATGACAGCAGCAGATAACAATCAGTTCATAGTGCAAAAAAGTTGAAGAATGATATTTCAAAATATATATTAGAGACATAGCACACTGACCATTCTCCATCATTTTATGTATCTTACCTTTACAAAAGGAGTTCGGAGAGCTCTATTCTTATACACTGAAGTTCCCTCGGGGTAACGAGCAGGAAGTACCCACTTTCTGGAAATTTGAAATATGGAAAAGAACACGTTTAAGATTCAATAGGTGGAATAACCTGAAGTAATGTGAATCATTATATTCACAAGGAACTTACTCTTCTTTATTTCGTATACAACCCCAGTGTAGAAGTAAGCCATTACTGCTGCTTGAGATATGGATGTCTACTAGTGACGTGGAACCTTGAGTAGGAGTACTAACGGTAACCTGTTTGAATGATAAGCGAAGCTAGTGCAAAATTATTTTCCATTTTAAAACATTTACTTCTTTTGGGGGGGAAAAAAACCAAAAAAAAAAAAAAAAAATTTACGAAAGCCTTACTGTATTTACCTGCATTTCAGTGTTCTGGTCAAGGTTGAACTTTCCTGCAAGCTACATGAAAATATATAGCCAAATTATGTCCAAACTAATAACTATCGGCATGAGTGAATTCTGAGATTCTCAAATTATCACTTAATTCATTGTTAAAGGCTCAACAGTGATAATACACAATTGTGGAACAAAGGAATTGTCTTGTCTCATATCTATAGATTTTACTTGTTTGTCTTCACTCATCATAGCTTAGAAACATCTAATTCGTATCAAAACTAAACATATATTTTCCTCCCAATTTCTTTTCTGTTGGCAATTGCTAGTTCAAAACATAACTGTCTCAGCCATCCATTCCCACGTTATCTCTCTGTAAGGGCCTACCTCAGAGCAAACACAAGTTTATCTGACCGATTAGTTATGTATGTAACAACTATCTAACGGTTCACTTATTCTTGTTGCTCCTCAGTGTATTAAAAATTTTAAACACAATATGCATGGTTCACAACAGATATGGAATGCATAAACTAAAACTGAAAAGCCATTTCTTGCTGTCCATTTTCTCCTTCAAGAGGTGTCTGAAGAAACAAATTAAGTGTTATTGATTTGTTATACAAAATTTTAGTAAATGCACAAAGGTCTCATCTGAATTTCGCCTTTAATCTCAATAGTTTAGGACCATCCTTAGTGAACTATGGTTGATATAAAAAGTCCACTATTATTCAATTTGAAGAAAAACTTTAGTTCACGATCATCTCACCTAAACAGTTAACCTTTAAAGGAGAGTCTCATTATACTATTCATTAGTTTCAGTATGCCCCTTGCGTCTGGCAATATTGAGAGACGAACAAGTGCCAGATATTATTTAACTTGGATAGGACCATAGTTACCGAACTAAAAAATGGATGCAGGAAATGGTACGGAAAATGGTAGCGGGAAACGCAAGATGAAAATATAGGGGAAACAAAAAACATAGAAACAATCCTAAGTAGTTTTGGATACAATTCTAAAACGTATGGGAAACGTATAGAAAACATGTGTAAACGGTGTGTGATTCTTTAATCCAATATTCTAAAACTTTACTATAGTTCGAAAGTGCAATAATATTTATTCTTGTATGCCAAAATTTTGACACTTTGATGAATAAACTAATTAATAAATTAGTCATTATTCAAAAAAATATAATCGTATTTTGAACGTTTCCTAGCCGTTTCCCTTTAATTTTCCATATTTATTCCTAATCGTACCCCAAATGTTTCGGAATCGTTTTCTACGCATTGCTTTTAAAATTCCCTCTCATTTCGTATCGATACTAGAAACGTATTTACTACCTTAGAGGTAAGTTTCATGAACTATGATTTGACAACATCTACATATCAAACTTAACTTGTGACGTAGTGTCCTTTATGCCATCGCTAACGAAATAACATCTTAATATTCGATTCTTTAGCAATGGTCATCCGATATCATAGATGTGTTTATTTAGTCACAAAATTGAAATAACATCTTAATATTCGATTCTTTAGCAATGGTCATCCGATATCATAGATGTGTTTATTTAGTTACAGAATAGGACTGTGTAAATTTGCTAATTTTTCTCATGTAATATTATATACGACTCATTATATGCTTTTATCACCCTTCAATGTTGATTGAAATCTATAAACCGTAGGATTTTGATTGAGATGTGACTTTAAACTACCATGACAACAACACATAATTATTTTGATTATGACAATAACAACAACCAAGCCTTTTGAATATATATTAAGCATACATACAAAAGTGTGAGAAACATTTCACAAGAACATATGATTTAATATGATGAATGGGATATTAAGAATATATTTGAAGATACGGTCATGATCATATTCGGGTAAGCAAAAATTGAACTTAGTTTAGACATACCAACAATAATTGTCTGAGTATGAGCTGAAAAATAAACACACTGAACAAACCAAGTGTGTTTGAATATTTACCATGGGGCCAGAAGCGAGACCAATCCGATTCCTAGCTAATTTAAAATACAAGATCAAGATAATGATTATTTTTTGTGATTTATATTTACGTTGTTATAACCTAATCATTTTTAATTTAAGGGAAAAACAAAAAACCAATCATGCCGATATCTTTGGTGAAGATTTATAAAGATGAAAATCATAGTCATTTCTGTGCTTGTAATGATAAGTCAATACTGTTAAATGAATGTCACTATCACTTTTAAACTTTATTGGAGAAATTATATGTCCTGGTCATGAAAGGCATTCTCAAACTATTCATAGTCTATAATAATTCAACTTCTCTTATGAATTATTGTTAATTATTGTAGTTGATGGAAGCATAAATCCAATCATTAAATTAAAATATTATGTGTGAATACAAACGTTGATACGAGCGTGACTCATCATTTAATTTTAACTCTTCTATTGTTCCCCAACTATTATGTATGAATAGCCTACTGGGAAGAACAAGAAAACACAAATATAAAGAGAGAAATAAGGAGAAAATAAGTGAGGGAATGGATTGCAAAAGTGTTATGCACCCGCAACATGATTATTTGTGGTTGGATATGTGAAAATAAGTGATATGGGACAAAATGTATCGCCTCGCCACTGACCAAACTCAGCTTGTGACAAAAATTGTCGTCACTAGGGAATACTTCCCATCGAAGGAAGCAATTAAAATGTTTGTGAAATTTGGAACCATTTCAATCTCTTTTGTTTTCACTAATCATGCAGATTTGAAAGAATAAATCAAAGATGGGGGGGGTAACGCTTGAGGTGATGTCTATATATTTTATTATAAGTGTTTGATATCTACATAATGGCACAAACTGAAATAATTTAAAGGGGGAAATTATTTTGCCAGAAGCTCAAAAAGGATTATATTATATACATAAGATATCAACGAGACGAAGAAGTATTTTTAGATATGTGAAATAAATTATTTACTCTTAAGCCAAAAATTGGACATCCAAAACTTTTCCTATATTCTGTTCAAAGAGAGAACAAGAAGTGGGGGATTGTGTTGCTAGGAATTAGTGACAATGGTATTATATACCAAATTTCTGAATTTGTTTTGTTGATCCCAAGTATAAAGTTATTTCCAAAGAATCTAAAATTTGGTCCATTCATAGTTAAGCGAATCCGAAGGCATAGCATTGTATATCGATAAGAGCAGTTTTTACAGTTTGATAAAGACTTTTGATTTAATGTGTCAATGGAAATATATTAATATTGATTTTGATATTTTTATTTCAGATTAAAGATATATACCCGATAGTGTGAGTGCATGATGGATGATTGGGCTTTATATTATTAACTACACCTTATTACTTAAAATATTACTTAATTATGCTTATGTATAATGCTCCGAAATTTGTACACATCCCGAGTATGTCACTCATCATCATCTACAATGTAAACTCAAGCCAACACAATTGAATGTCATCATTTATTAATAAAACTGCTACAAAGTAACATTAAAATAAAGAAAATTCACTTGGTCTTATTATCATATTTTGGCCATACAATTATCTCATAATGTCAAAATAAATTCAATCTGGCCAATGGCCTTCAACTGTTTGAAAAGCATAAAGGGAAATACATGAAGAAAACTCCAACATCCGAGTGAGCTTTAACTTATTCCTAACTTCGGTTTCCTTGATCTCCATTCCCTGATTCTGCTTAGCGTTTTCAAAAGAAAATAACATTTGCAAAACCAACCAAGCGGTATAAGTCAGAACTGACCAAATTCTTAAGAAATGTTTAATGAACATCAACTACAGACAAATTATAACGTCCCAAAAATTGTGGGTATTTTTTTTATTTTTTATTTTTATTTTTTTGCATTTAATAGTATTATATAATATATTATATTATTATTATTGCACGTATGACGATACTATAGTGGTTTCCGTGAGTATAGTGAGTTGTGTGTTGGACGTGAGTGTTTGGAGTTGTGAG
>MKEJ01097674.1:0-16660 GCA_001753735.1 Embelia ribes | reverse complement strand
AAAGTTACCGCATCTGCACCCGCATCTGTATCCGTGCTTCTTAGTTAATATGTAAATAGATATTCCAAAGGTCACACATATCCTTACAATGTAGTGAGAGATGATTAATGGCCTTGGACTTCCAAATGGCTGACCATGGGAATTACTAGTCAACATCCTGCAAGACTCTGCGTATCTACCTGTCGCTAGAAAACCATCGGTAATTGAAAATCTAGCGATAGAATCCAGTTCCCAATCACGCAGATAGCTTCTAAGCAGAAGAGCCCATTAACCTTCTCTCTAGGAAGACAGCTATCACTAAACCACCGAGGCTTAGGCAAAGCAACATTGAACAATTTGAGGAACTGTAATCGTGAAGGAAACTGACCTTAGCGGGAACTGTATCGAGATCAAAAAATTATAGTCCAAGCAGAATTTGGATTGAGGGGTACCACTTATTTGGAAACATGCAGTACGAGGGATACAAAGTTCTTTTTCTTTTTCTTCTTTTTTGGCTTCTTCCTTGTGCATGGGGATTGCGTTGCATTGAGCAGAGGAGGCGGATGTGAGTTCTGTTTTTGGTAGGATATCTCATTTTGGTAGGATGACTCTTTCATAAAATGGTTCTTGCTTCATTATCCTAAAACTTCATCAATAACTTGATGAAGTTCCTGGGCTAAGAAGAGCTCCTCTATGTCAAGTACATTTTCTTTAATATTTTACCTAAGATGACGTAATGAACTTTGATTGGGTCTCACTATGAGTCTAGTATGACTTGAACAAATGCTTTCTGGAGGAGGTAGCCTACCACTATGTGGCGAGTACTTTTTCTTTGAATGATAAGTATATTCTCCCTTAACTCTTCTTCGTCTGCTCTTCGTCTGTGGGAAAGATGAATTGTGGTTTCCATGATAGATGACTGCCTGGAATCCCACCTCTTAGCTTATGTATTGATGTTGATGCCATATTTAATGTTTGTCGGCTATATCCATTCGTGGTACTACACCTAGACCCATCAATGTGTAAAGTTGCTCAACCAGGATATCCAAGTTCTTAAAGCCAGGCCCTTCTCCCTCTTCCTCTTCCCTCATTTTACGTTCTCTTTTTTCCGGGAAGTTGAAGCTACTATCATGTCAGAAAGTTACTGTATTACTGGTCAGAAGGTACCAAGTTTATAAAGAAAGAAAGAGCACATGGAAGATATAATAAATTATTAGAATGAAAATATACCATGCTCTGAAAAGACTATTAACTGACTGCCCATGGGTCTCAAAAGGAACAGGACCTCCCAATGACATTGCAAAATATTGAACTGGACCACTTGCTAATGCCTCTTCTTGAGGTTCGTGTTAGTTTCTCGAGTATATTTCCTAGGCATGGTACTGTTATTCAGAATTTTATGCGGTTAGCGTCCTTACATCTAGTTTCTTTCCTTTTCTTCTGTAATTCTTGAGCTCCTCTGTTGTATTATATGATAGGACTGTTATTATTCTTTGCTTTTGCCTTCAGTTTTTGTTATCATCCTACTACTAATTCCTTGCCATGCAAATATTTTTCAGGCTTATTCTACTCCCATCTTCAGTTTGAATCTGCTTACTGGTAAAGACATGGCTGTTTCGATGAGAGATTTAGACCCATCTTTTCAAGGCGCTGGACAAAAGGAGTATCCTTTGTGTCTGAAATCTGAATATTTAATGTGGCTGATTTTCACATGATTCATACACCACCATGTATTAGAGGAATGAGAAAGTTCCTTTAAATCCAATTAGATCTTTAACATATTATCTTTCTTGTGGCTTCTTTTCAGATTGAACTTACTTAGCTAACTGTACATTACAACGAGCTATCGTTAGGGCTGAAAATCACCTGTCTAACGAGCTTTATCTTTCTGAGGTTCTTCTCGTTCTAAGTGCATGAACCTGAGGTGGTTCATCTATTGTTTCTTATCTAGAGTATGATGTATTACAAGTATGATTAATTCATGAAAAAAATAAATTAATTAAGTAGACCTCTCATTGCAAACAATAATGTAATTTGTACTTTAATTATAGATAATCATGACTAGGTATGATACGTTACACGCTTCACACATACTATCTTTTAATGTTATCATATGCCTTTTTTTATGCATGAAAATGCTCTGAATGACTCAAGTATTTAGGCTAGCATTTACTTTTTAATGAAGAATATGAACTTTTTTTTTAATAATTGAGAGTTTAGTGCGGTAGTATTAATATGTCTAAGGCACTGTGAATGAGAGGACCCTTGAGAAAGCAATTAAACCTTTTGCTAAATGAGTTTAACTTTGTTGTTCAGGCTCGGCTCGGCTCGGCTCATTTTTTCCAATGAATGAACCTAACTGAGCTCTTATCAAGCTGAACCCTAGTCTATTCATGAACAGCTGATACTTTCATTTGTTCTGTCCCTCTGTATATGCAAATGCCAATGATTTTTTTGGTGCTTCTAATATTTTACCAAATCCAATTATATTTTGTACTCCTTGACGATGCATAGTGGAATTGAAATATGGCGCATCGAAAACTTTCGTCCTGTGCTGGTACCCAAGTCCTCTTATGGAAAATTTTTTACGGGAGACTCCTATGTGATTTTAAAGGTAATTAATCTCATTATGGCTCACTTTTTGCCTGGGATTCCTCTTTTTGATGTACAAATGTCTCCAAAAGAAGTTGATCGTTATTGTGAAGTAAGTATTCTTTATTGTTGTTTATATTAGTTTTGCCCCATCCCCCAGGTATGGAACATGTGGAGATAACTACTTCAGTTTCACTACCGTTGTTTCTTCTTTTGCTGCATTTGTTTCCTTTGACATTGTCTTCGACAAAAGAATTTAGCTTTTGGTGAAACTTAAGCTAAAGAGTACTTTTTAATTCCCCTTTCCATATATTCTTTGGTTCTTTTTGCTAATGATAATTCCACCTAGCAACTTTTTGTGCTTATTGGATCAAAATTTTATCTTTTCCTTTCATGCTCGTGGAGTTGATGAGAGGCAGTCATTTTCTTTTCTCTCTGATTAATGCTGATTTTTTTTTTCGGAATTCTTTTCCCCTTCTTGTGGAGGGGCTATGTCGACCCTCGAAATTGATGAGTGCAATTCCTTACATTTTTGGAATTTTGACGTGCAACACATATGAGGGAAAAAGCTTGCACTTTGTTTTTCCAACATATTGTATGATACTAATTCTTCATGCTTTGTACGACCTGGAAAAAACTAACCTTGCTGCAATACTCCATGCAAACTTAAATTTGTCAACAAGCTGCTAGCTTGACCTTCTGTTAGAGGTCAATTAATACTTTATTAAATGTAGGAGCCTTGAATATTTATAAACAACCAGAGTAATGTTGCATTGTTGAATTGGACATCATACCAAGTTGCTAACTAAAGCCATACGGCCTTAGCCCCTTCTTATTAAAATGACAAACAAGTGGTTAGCACTCTTACAGGGGTGAATCATTGTTTCAGGATAACCAAATAGTTTATTTAATAGAGATGACATACTTTATTCAGGCATTTTCCAGCTGAGATGAAAGGTATTAGTTCTGTCATCCTGATTAACTTTTAAAATTCTTATATTTACTGCTGTATTTTTGCAGACAACTTCCTTAAAAAGTGGTGCCTTGCGTCATGATATTCACTATTGGCTTGGTAAAGACACCAGCCAGGTAACTTAATTTTTTTCATCATTTTGATCTCCCTGATATCACGTTCTTTTGATGATTTGACGAGCTCGTTTTTTCTAAATAGGACGAGGCTGGTGCTGCGGCCATCAAGACCGTTGAACTTGATGCAGCTCTTGGAGGGCGAGCTGTTCAGTATCGGGAAGTACAGGGACATGAAACTGAGAAGTTCCTTTCTTATTTTAAGCCATGTATTATACCTCAAGAAGGTGGAGTTTCATCAGGATTTAAGCATGCTGAGCTTGAAGAGCATACGACCCGCATGTATATCTGCAAAGGAAAGCATGTTGTACATGTGAAAGAGGTTATTCAATATTCTCCTATATTCTATGTAAGGGTAGATTGGTGTTGAGTCAGTATATTTTTTTCTTCTCAGCTTCTCTTTTCTATGTATTGTACCGCAGGTCCCCTTTGCTCGATCCTCTCTCAATCATGATGACATTTTCATACTGGATACCAAGTCTAAAATTTTTCAGTTCAATGGTTCCAACTCTTCTATACAAGAGAGGGCCAAAGCTCTTGAAGTTGTCCAGTACATAAAAGATACTTTCCATGATGGAAAATGTGATGTAGCTGCCATTGGTAAGGCTAATTCATCACATACTTATAAACTGTAGGAGTATTGAATTATTTATAATCATTGTCAAATGTTCCTTATCTGTTCAGAGGATGGAAGAATGATGGCCGATTCTGACACTGGTGAATTCTGGGGTTTTTTTGGCGGTTTTGCTCCACTTCCTAGGAAAGCATTCACCGATGAGGACAAAGTTGTTGATTCGGTCCCTGCAAAGCTGTTTCGGTAATATTCCTGCTGGGCTCCCCACCAAATATTATTTGACAAAATTTTCCTTTTCCTGGATGCTTTTTGTTGCTCTAATGTTCTGGAATGTTTGGAGATATGTCATACCCCTATCAGGGTAAATGGTGTGTTCGATTCATTACATTGGATCCTGTATAAATTACTTTGGGTCCTTTATAAACTGCCCATTCTTGATCTAGTTATTGAAATGAAAACCTCCAAGGCATCAAACTAGTCCATCTTTCCAGTTGAAGAAGATTGTAGTCTTTATATTGAAAGCATTCAAGAGGAGGCCAATGTTAGCTTTAATGATATCAATATTTTTATTCTTGATCAGAACAAGATTTGCCTGGAGATGGATAGAACCTCAATAAACACATAATATTAATGTTTCAGAAATTGTATGAGAAAAGCCAGCTTCCCTATACTGTAACCTGTATATTTTAATTTTACTACGTTAACTTTCAAGAATGTTTTTTTGGAATCCTTACAAAACGTATATGATTGGGCATACATATATGATGTTGTGTGCAAGCCCATAATGTTAAGTAAAGTATTATACTTTTATTTAACGTGGGTTTCTCGTTAACCACCGTACAAAAAAGCGAAGTGACTTCATACTTCTCAATTCCAAATACTGCTTTAACTTGCCTTAAGCATTACGATTAAGTGAAATAGTTCATTTTCATGTGGGAATGATGATATTTGCAAATTGGTGTTGTTTCTGAAGGTTAAATGGACTCCAAAGTCTAAACACCTTTAGAATGATTGTGTTTCATACGACTTGATTTCTCAGGCATTATATGACATACTAGTTAACTCCCCTACCTATTTTCTTCTTTTTCTTACTCAAACTCTTCCCAGATCTTGAATTCAATTTCATAATTTTCTTCCCAACTCCTTGCACTTTGCAAAATATTGGGAACTGGAGTTATCTTATATAGAAAAACTTGAATCTTCCTGAAAAGGAGTATTGGTCCAAGAAACAAACTATAATGTGCAGAACTATTGTTTTGATAATCTGAAGAAATAAGGAACATAATGGACATTGTGTTTTAGTTGTCGAATTTAGTTCTTTTATTTCATGCTGACAAACTGTGTTTATTTAATTTCAGTGTGGAGAAGGGTCGGACTGAACCTATTGAAGCAGATTCCTTTACTAGGGAAATGCTAGACACTAATAAATGTCATGTTTTGGATTGTGGGTTAGAAGTTTTTGTGTGGATGGGGAGAAACACCTCTCTTGATGAAAGAAAAAGTGCAAGTGCAGCTGCAGAAGTAATAACTTTTAGCTGTTGTTTATTTTTATTTTTATTTCAATTTTTTCTCTGGGAAGAGTCTTATCTTCCATTATTTTGTTTTAATTAACTCTTTCTAAGCAGGAGCTAGTGCGTAGTCTTAATCGTCCAAAATCTCATATAATCCGTGTAATAGAAGGATTTGAGACAGTGATGTTCAAGTCAAAATTTGAGGCCTGGCCTCAGTCTGTAAATGTTGCTGTATCTGAGGATGGAAGAGGAAAGGTTGCTGGTTAGTAATTGATTGTTTCCAATCATTTTGGGCCTTTTTGTGCTGTAATGATATATCTGCTCCACAGTCAGATCTCTAATAATGTTTTAAAGCTTAATATTATCACTGTCATAGTTCTTACAATTGTTGTTTATCATGGTTGTGTAGCTCTTTTGAAACGCCAAGGGGTGAACGTAAAAGGTTTGCTGAAAGCTGCTCCAGCAAAAGAAGATCCTCAACCGCATATTGATTGCACAGGGAATCTGCAGGTGCTAGCTACATTATGTTCATGAACATATATTATATATTGCAAAATGGAACTGTTGTGTAGGTAGTAAATGGATGTGTAACAGTCGTGGCTTACAGTTGTAATTCCTTGATGAATGATGATGCAAGGAGAAACTTATGTCCATAATGAAAACTCCTAGTCTGGCAAGGACAGTGATTGTTGCTTTCTGCTTCCTACCTTTTAGGTGCTGGTTATGCTGTATTGCCTTCACCAGACCAATAACATCTTCAACATCCCCTCTACACTGAATCATTTTAAAAATATCCCAGAACGTTTACAAAGAAAACTCAGCTTTCATTCTTTTTTTTTTTTTTTTTTTTTTTTTTTTTTTTTGTCATGTGAATTGATCCATGACGCTTTACTAGATTATTCCACTCCATCTGTATAGAGTTCCATTAGATAAATATAAATTGAATGTTTATGTCACTTTGAAGTTCCCATCCTAACAAGGCTGGTTCCCATGTTTACTGAAATTTTTCATATGCAAAAGCCCTCATGGGCATGAAATTTATTTAAAACATTATCTCAAGCTTTAAGGTAATAATGTTTTTGCATCTATTTCTATCTGTTTATAAGTGTCCTCTTCATCCTGTATACTGGAGCAATGTATTCTGAAAGTGTCTTGCTCTTTAAGTACTTGTACCTCACTTGTATATGTTCTTATGATAATTTCCATCATAATTCACAGGTTTGGGGGGTGAATGGCGAAGAGAAGACTCTCCTTCCAGTTTCCGATCAGTCCAAATTCTACAGTGGAGGTTGTTATATCTTTCAATATTCATATGCTGGAGAAGATAAAGAGGAATTCCTTGTCGGGACATGGTTTGGGAAGCAAAGTGTTGAGGTGAAAACCACTGTGCTTTTCGTTGTTTTTTACTTTATCTTGTTCCTTTCTAAAGATTGCAACACAAAGTTTGGTTTGCAGTCAAATGCAAACAACATCAACACTCAGAGCACAAAAATCTAGGTTTTGAAGATGCAAACATGTTTTGATTTTCAAATTCCCTATAAGTGAAAGTGGAATGACAGAATTTTAAATAGTGCGAGTTGCAATGGAGGAGATTTTCCAAGTTGGGTTTTATATGAAACTGTTGTTTTAAATCACCCTCTTATGTGAGAGCATTATTCTGAATCACACTTTGATGTAAAGTGCTATAGCAAATCTTGTTCTCTTGACTATTATTTGACACACCTCTTTTAGGAACTCGTGGATATAATTTCCATGTGTTTGTCCTATAATTACAGGAGGACCGGGCTTCTGCCATTTCACAAGCAAACAAGTTGGTTGAGTCCATGAAAAATTTACCTGTTCAGGTATTTAGGCTTTCCTGTTATCTTTTTTTCGGTTATATGAATGTCTTAACAAGTTGACTAAATTTGGATTACAGACACGTATCTATGAGGAAAATGAGCCAATCCTGTTTTTCTCCATCTTTCAGAGCTTTATTGTTTTTAAGGTATGTGGTAATCGAGAGGTTGAGAGAAATTTTGATCTTCATAATCTTATCTTGTCCACCTACAAAATTTTGAATGAATGCTTCAGGGTGGTCACAGCGATGCATTTAAGAAGCACGTTGCTGAGAGTGGTCTACCAGATGTCACATACTCGGAGGATGGAGTTGCATTATTTCGTGTTCAAGGTTCTGGACCTGAAAATATGCAAGCAATTCAAGTTGAACCGGTAAGCCTCGTTATTTGTTTCTCCTTTTCACCTTCAGAGTTTTTAACTATGTCTGGATGGACTGAATCATTGTTTTAATCTTTATTCAAAAACACTGTAGTCCTTATTATGCTTAGTCATTGGTTTCTTTATCCTTTTTTGACCTTTAAATCCTTTTTATGTTTCTATTCACTTGCCATCTGCAAAGCTTTTATTTGGTGATTGATTGGCTTACAGAAAAGACAGCGGCACAATCTCAACTAAAAGTGTCCATTATTTAGCAATAGGAGAAATTTAATTTGAACATCTTGCCCTGGATACAGTTGGAACCTAGAAGCATGTAGTTTTGTACCACTGATCCAGCATATTATTTACTCTTCCTTGACATAGTTACACAAGAGTGTATCAAACTTCTAACATATGAGAACTTATCATTATACTACGCTTAACTCATGGATTTTTTGGGAAAACGTGATGGAAAAGAAAACATCCCCATGAAAAATGAATTTCAGTGAAGGCTAACTTGAGTGTGAGTATAGCATATCCTTGCTCCAAAAATAGCTTTATATTTGCATTTATTGGTGGAAGGTTGTGGCAGCTGTTGTTATATTTCTTGCATATACGTTTTCTATATTACATGTAGTCATTTAATGTTTTGTCTATTTGTGCAAGCTAATAATATTATGGATGCAAATTTTCTTCTTCCTGGAAGACAGAATTCAAAATTTGCATTTTCTCATATTTCCTTTGTTTTGACTTAGCTGCAGTTTGACAGCCCACTTATATGATTGTTGCATCTAAACTTTTTTGATTTGTTGTAAAGAAAAAATTAATTTTCTGCTTTGTACTCAATTCAGGTGGCACCATCTTTGAACTCCTCGTATTGCTACATTCTACACAATGGCTCAATCGTCTTTACTTGGTCTGGTAACCTCACGACTTCAGAGGACCAAGGACTTGTTGAGAGGCAGTTGGACATGATCAAGGTCTGCTTAATCGCATGGACATTTTCCTGCTAATGTTTTTTTTTAATAAAATTTGAATAGATTATTTTTGTTAACCTGATTATTCATTTGCTTCAATTGGTGGATTCCTTCTCTTTTGACATCACATATTCCCTTGGTAAACTATTTTGTTTGCCAGTTAATTATTATAGTTGGATAATCCTTTATATATATATGGACGGCTCAGTGCACAAGGCTCCCGCATTGCGGGGTCTGGGAGGGTCTAATGTACGCAACCTTACCCTTTTTTCGAGAGAGGTGGTTTCCAACTTGGATAATCCTTAACCAATAAAAATAATTATACTGCAAAAAATTTGCATAGGAAAATTTATTTTCCTTTCTCTAGTAAGGCTTACTCATTGTCTCTTATTGCGCATATGGTTGTAGCCAAATCTGCAGTGCAAACCACAGAAAGAAGGTGTAGAATCTGAGCAATTTTGGGAGTTATTGGGTGGTAAATCTGAATACTCCAGCCAGAAGATTGGAAAGAGTACCGAGAGTGATCCTCACTTATTTGCTTGCACATTTGCAAAAGGTTAGAGATTTTTGTTAGCCATATTGACCCGCAAACGAACCATGTCTATCCATTATTTATTCAGTTTTCACTACTCAATGCAACTGTTATTAATGGGTCCTCTGCTTTCTTCCTTTGCGCTGATGATCTGATGGATGGCACAATGATCTTCAATCTCAGGTGATCTGAAGGTATGCACTTTGCTTTTGTTGTTGTAGTCGGTTACTCTATGCCACTCTCTGGTTCTGCTTCTATCTGCATAATTAACTCATAAAGCTTTCACTGTGCACGATATATATTATTTCATGCGTTGCTTTGTTATAATTTTGTTTTCCAATGATGAGATTTTGAAAGTTCACTCTGCAAACTTATTAATGGCTTGTGTTGAATTGCTTTGTATTCTTACTTTAATATTAGCTTAGAAACTTCTAGAATCTACTGAATTATATGTTACATGGGGTGATTTCATGTCAAAGGACGAGAGGGAAATCTGTTACAAAATAATGCTTAGTAGCAAAAATGTTAGTGATCTATTGCAGCATCAATTTGATTAGCGACTTTTTCCCACAGGTAACAGAGATATACAACTTCAACCAGGATGATTTGATGACTGAAGATATCTTCATCCTTGACTGTCACTCGGACATTTTTGTCTGGGTTGGTCAACAGGTTGACTCTAAGATTAGAATGCAAGCTTTAACTATTGGAGAGGTATGGTTGATTGCTGTGACTATTCATATATAATTAACGTACTTATTTTTTGAATCCCGAGAAAAGATTCACTGATCCAATTCTATAGCGCAACTGTACGATAAACAGACTTAATTTTGCATTGAAAAGCCCTATAAGCTTGTTTCCATGTAATGAACGAATTCTGTTGAGTACAAAATTCTATTGTTTCATCAAAACGGGAAAATTGGTCGGAACAGTTGGATTTCTACAGAAACAACGGTTTTTTAGACGTTTCCATATGGTAATAATAACAATGACAGCAATAGTTGATGTGGTGACGTTTTTCTTAAGAATCATATGAGCTTATTATGCAATTTAATTTATATTGTATAGCTTATTAACCAAATTATTGTCATTTGCTTTCATTATTATCTTTAAGTGGTCTTACTCTTTAATTGAAATCATAGAGAGTACTCAGCCAATCATAGAGAACTTGCTAGTTTTCTTCTTCATATTGTTGTCCTTTGAGTACTAGAAACAGATTTAATATGTTTCCTTATGTTTTGTTGCTCAACTGCATGCTTGTTTGTTTCTTACTATGATCATCTGTCTTTTGCTTTACAGAAATTCCTCCAGCGAGATTTCCTTCTGGAGAATTTATCTCGTGAAACTCCAATATATGTCGTCATGGAAGGGAGTGAACCTCCTTTTTTCATTCGTTTCTTCACATGGGACTCTGCAAAATCAGTTGTAAGTGGGTCTCATTTAAAAATTATGATGTAAATCATCAGTAATATGTGGTACATGCTACAATTGGATTCTTGTTCATACAATTCATTGTTAAGTCTGCGTAAATCATGCTGTTTTTTCAGACAGCTATTCCTTTTGGTTGGATCAAATGTTTGTTTTAACAAGGCTTCTATAACTTGAGGAATTGTTAATATTCTCTTTCTATGTTCAAGAGACTCATGGACGTATTAAATGGAGATGTTAGGGGGCAATAGCCCCCTTCTAAGTGTCAATAGTCCTGTGGTTACTCAATAGATAAAACATTTTACATAATCTCTTGATCTATATATATGTTGGAACTGTTTTGACATTCACAATGAAAATGCTGGCTCTGGCCCTGAAAAAACTTCAGGGACTCTTTTTCATCCGAAAAGACTTGAGACACAAAGCATGCTTAGTGACATTTCACGTGACATATTGGCAATGAGTGCCCTGCTGATAGAGCCTTAGCTAATTGTTTCTGCTTTCTCTTTTTCTTTCTCACTTGAGAAAGAGAAAGCCTATTTAGACGGGCTGGTGTGAATACTCTAAACTGAGTTATGCAGCCGAAGGTTTGCTAGAGGGGCCAGTTACCCCATAATTTTAAGAAACCCACTAATTGCCATATATTTTAGTGTTAATCTATTTTATGTGGCCTTAGTCTCCCATAATAATTTTGACAATGTTCGGCCTCTATTTTTAATTTAAGGCTCCGCCCCTGCCTAAACTTAAAAGAGAACTGGGGAGAAAATAAGTCCCCTAGTTCAAGGAGAACACCACAATGAACCTCCTATTTTTCAGAGATTGATCAGTGTTTAGATACTCTAACGGGAGCTTTCCCTTGATTTGGTCCTTATTATTTTGGATAGCGAGTCCTTTAGTGGTACTGATATGCTCTTTGTATATATTTAGTATTGATATTAACATTCGTACAATTTGTTGCTCTTGTTTCTTTTATTGTATTCCTTGAGTACTTTTAAGATGTTACACATTTATTTTCTGTATTTTTAAATAGGATGATTTTGTGAAGGGATTTCTCTTTTTGCCATTTGGTCATTTCTGAGATGGGGATTTTCTCTGGTCTGAACAAGTTTACATATAGTAATAATCTTTATGGAGTCTTAATGATATATTCATTTGTTGCTGATTATTCTAAAAGTCTAAAAATATATATGCAAGTAGTAATTCATCAGCGGTGTCTGTTTTTAGAGTATATTCTGATTAAGTATGACAGTTTCAATATTTCCCTCTTATTTTGGAGCAACTGTATAGTTAGTCCTGCTGATAATGTGGTTCGTTGGCCTTAAAGGTCATGAGATGAAGATATTGAAGATCTTGCCCTTTCTTTTGTTGGTCAACAGTGCTTCAAGTGAGTTATTGAATGGTCTTATTTAATCATCAAGCCCACATTTTTGTAACTCCCAGAGAATGGGCTTATCCCCCTCTGTCTCGACCTTGGTGGAAGCCCTCATTCATTGTGGATGCTAGGAAGTGTGAACGGATAATTTAAACTTATATTATACAATTTTGAAACAACCACCCATTTTCCAAGGATTTTTTTATTTTCTATTTTTGATGCAGTAGCATCAGGCCATTTGATGTTTGTAGCTTGTAACCTCTGTAGTATTTAGGCTTTTTCACTGATCAGTTCCATATCTCAGATTATCCCATCTGAGATTAAGGAATGTGGTGAAATTGAGAATTATCTGTTTATGAAACTTGAGCATTCTTCCGATTAATTCTTGTAATTGACATCTGAAACTGTTACTGCTGAGGTGGCTATGGTTATGGACATGAAAAATTTTCCTTAGTTCATATTTAGTGAACTTGTAATACGATTTGATTCCCAATTGGACATGTGATATATACATGGCATGAAAGACGAGTGTTGAGATTATATGCTTTAGCATCTGATTTCATTTTGTTGAAATTAATCTGCTGTTGTGATCAACAATCAACTTCTATTATGATTAACATCAAGTGTTTTAGCTTACATTTCTTAGTTGAAAAATCATGTTTCTCTGATAAAACTTCTTCCTTATAGGTTGTATCACTACCAAAGAACTGGGAACTGTCATGAGGTCTTTGGGACAAAATCCAACTGAAGCTGAGCTGAAAGATATGATCAGTGAAGTTGATGCTGATCAAAATGGCACCATTGATTTCCCAGAGTTCTTGAACCTAATGGCGCGAAAGATGAAGGTAAATTCAAATTCCTCGTGGACAAGTTTTATCTCGTACCTCTCTCTTTTTGGTTGTCAAGTTGTTCCCCCAGTGGTACGTAATGATGTGTATCTTGCGTTGCAACAAGCATCCCATCACACCTGACATAAGATTTCAGTTATATAATGAGTCCAGTCTTTTCCTTCACTAATTGACTTTTAGCATAAATAAAATATACTCTGTGTGATGCCTCTATTGAGGCCTTTGTTACGAAATTTAAATAGTTTTGTAGAAAAGTAGAACACATTTTGGTTTGGAAAATGATGGCTTTTCTGACTTTGGTGTTAGTTTCCAGTTTTGATCTTAATGAATATCAACAAGCCTCTTTTTCCTGGTTGCTCCCAAATTTATTTAGTTGACCTATCCTGGGCTTACAATTCCTTGTTTAACATTTAGTTCTAATTCAACTGTGTTCATTTGTATATGTGCTGCACTGTTCTGCTGACCCATGCTTTATATGGTGCCTACTTTAGAACTATTTGCAATTTCCCTTGGTAATAAATACTGTTGAAGCATGCGAAGTGCTGGATTTTCTCCCTTGATATTAGGTTAATTGATCAACACTGGTAAAAGTTTTGATTGCAATGTGCTCTCTGTTTTTTGTTTGGATGCGAATCCTTGTTGCTTTTACATGACTCTTGGGTGGATAAATGATTAAAAAAAAGGAATATAATTGGTTCCCATCATGAAATAATAATAATAAAAGCATAATGTAAGTTACTTGGGGCTGCAATTTGATGAAAAGGTTTTAATATGGATCCGTCCACTGTTTGCTACAAATTTTCCTTTTGGTACTAAATAACACAAATTTTCCTTGTTCATGCGCACATATACATGCGTGCGCACACTCTCACCACTTATATAGGTCTGTGCGGCTTTATAACGGGTCAAAGGTCTTAATGGGTTTCACAAGTGGATTCATCTAATGCAGAAATGTGAACAATTGTAACCTTTTCTTTTCAAGGACACTGATTCTGAGGAGGAACTTAAAGAAGCTTTCAAGGTCTTTGACAAAGATCAGAACGGGTTCATTTCTGCTGCTGAGGTATGAACGAGGCTGTTCCTTGAATTTCATTTTAACACTTAATGAGTATATATTCCCCCGGCCCAACGCCCCGAGGCTTGGTTTCTTTTACATGACTGTGCTCATAACCTGTGAAATTGGTGTGCAGCTTCGTCATGTGATGACAAACCTTGGGGAGAAGTTGACTGATGAAGAAGTGAATGAGATGATCCGAGAAGCTGACTTGGACGGTGATGGCCAAGTCAATTATGAGGAGTTTGTCAGGATGATGCTGGCCAAGTGATTTTCGTATGCTTTGTTTTGCAACAAAAATGTTAAGGGGCATTAGCTTAGCTCAAATGCAGTATTGACAGATTCTGTAGGAAAGTAGATAAGTTTTTTTTGTGCTAAATAACTGGTACCGATCTTCAGTTCTGGATTTGTAATTGTTATGCCCATTCTATATTGCTCTTGAGCTTTCCTATGTCTGATCTAGATTTGCCATCTTTAGCTTTCCCTCCTCCCCTAAAGTTTGGCCAAGATTGGGTGTAGACTGGTTAACCACATGATCTTTGAACACGCAAATATTTGACACGCTGGTCAACCGTGTTATCGTCAATCACGCCAATATTTGTCGCCTCCAAAACTGTGCTGTTCAAAATTCCGTAAATTTTCAGGAATGTTTGAATTTTGTTTAGGATAATCTTATGAAATGGTAAATGCAATAGCAATGAGTCATCCCAAACAAATATAATAGGCTGGTTTAATTTTTATCTGTCTTCTAATGTTCTCCATACTGGATTGACAACAATTGTTTTGACACTTTTAGTGTTAATTTTCACCATTATTCTATTTTCTTCTTCTTACTAGAAATTTTATAAATGTTACTTTTTGTCAGAAATAGTTATGAAGAAAATGATATAATATGTGCATTGATCGAGTGGTTGGAACTTGCAATCGCTTGAGACCGCATAAACAATGATTGTAAGTTTGTTATGCTGTTGGATACGGTCCTTTTTCCTATACTTTGGAATAAAATCGTTCTTTCTTCTGATGGGATTTTGGGACTAAACATTTTGTTTAGGGGCGGACAAAACCCAAAAACTGACGGAACCAAACAGATCCGAGTACTTTCGGAGGTTTCCATTGAATGGTTTCATTTGATTTGCAAAATAAGTAATGCGACTTTGGAGCTTCTATTCACGGCTTTAGAAATTCAAAATCTAGACTAAAACAAACGGAAATGAGCATGTATCACTCAATAATTTCTAGCAACTAGTGAGGGATTCTTTTTCAACATATTCGTTTAAATCTTTCATTTGCAAGAGATATAATATTGTTTTTCCACAAATCATTTATACCTTCGTTTTTACTCAACAGTTCATCGATGTATTTTTATTCAAATGATCCTATTTAGCAACGAACGAAAGAAAAAAATTTTGCTACATCTCTACACAAAACTCAATAATGTTGAGTTGATTTAAGTTCCCTGAAAATTTTGGTGTGTCGTTGTGCGAAAAGGTGAATTATTATTCCATTTTGTTAACCAATTATAAGAATTTTATGCTTTATTCTTATGTAAATGCAAATAATTTTCGATGTGCTATTTTTTTTTTATCGAGCAAGGATAAATTTCGTTTGCCTTTTGCATTTGTGCATATATTTAAAACCAAAACAATGCAAAACGACTATAGTGCGGTAATTTGGTTTATATTTTAATAGTAAAATCGCCCTAACTAAAATAGCATCCCTCCCTATTTTTGCTTTATGAAGGGAAAGAAAGGTGCCTGATACTTTGCAAAGGTGAGATAATATTTTTAGCCACAAAAATAAAATTTTAAAATAAAAAAGTTTCAGAAATAATCTTGTAGTTTCATTTAAAAAATTATATTTTTGATTAAAAAGTTCTTTCTCACACGTATACTTTTACAAGGAGTATAGGACAATCGTCACCATTGTTAATGTGAACACATTGTGGGAGACGGTACTTTAGGTTAAGTCAATGGATTAGCTCATTTGTGGTTGCTTGGATTTTAACTAAAGATTGGTATTAAAGCAACTTAAAAATTTAAAAATAAAAAAAGAGAGAAGTCACTATTTGATGGGTGGGGCAAGTCACTATTATTATTATTAATAGAAAAAAGCGGGGGAGAGGGATAGATACTAATTTTCGGATAAGATTCAAGGAAGCACAAATGAGCTGTTCCTCTGACTGCAATTGAAGGTGCCGTCTGTCTCCGCCTTTTCTAGTGCTGGGACCGTAAACTCAAGCCATTGACAATAACGACGGATAACCACTTACCTACTCTGAAACTAAAAGATTTTTAAGTTCAGCCTCATCCTTGTGCTTTAACAGGCCAGTTTGCGAGTTTGACCCCACACAAAATTAATCTTTCTTAAAAAACTTAGAATTCTGTAGGAAAGTAATACATTCCTGCAAAAAAAACACTAATTCCTCCGTTCAAAAAAAAAATTCATAGTTTAATTGTGCAAGTTTTTTTAGAAAGTTTTGAAATATGATAATTTAATATTTAAAAATAACAA
>MKEJ01097667.1:0-10019 GCA_001753735.1 Embelia ribes | reverse complement strand
TCGCAGTGTACCCAGGGAAGCCGACTAGGGAAGCCGACTAGTACACCCAGGGAAGCCGACTAGGGAAGCCGACTAGTACAACGACGACGAACTGCTTATATAAGAAAACAAAGCTACATAGTTCACTTTCGCAGCACAACAACAATCATACATACTACCAAACCAATTCCAAAAACACAAAAACTTGAGTCTAATCAACTACACGATCTCTCACTTAGCTTGCTCGGGTTCTCTATAAAGCAATGATATACGATTGGCATTTTCCCGAATCAACCAAGTGGAGAAAATACTGATATCCAAGGCTAGCTAGCCACTTTCGGGCACTAAACCATTGTTCACTTGCAAAGCAGCGGCGCTGTTGAGAAGTTGCATACCTTCTTCGCTCATCTTCTGAACTTCCGTGGGCGATAATATTCTGATGCAACGCACACAGCTCACAAATTCCCTGAAAAGCGGTTTCATATTGAAAGTTATCATAAGCTGTGCATCGGAAAGTTTTCAAAATTCATCATAGCAAAATCACAGTACTTAAACCTGCTTTTTTCCGACTTTTTCTAACCCCAAAAAATGAAAAAAAAAAAAAAGAGAGAAATGAGGCTTACTCCCATGGATCATCTCCGACTAGAAGAACGTCGCTCTCGAAATCAACGTACACTACTTTCCACCCAGAACCTTTATCATTTAGCAACCCTTCAAGTCCAAACATGCGTTCAATCGAAGAGAGCAATTCGTCGTAGTTTATAAAGCTCGAGACATCGATCGACCTTCCAACTGATCCAGACTTTTGAATCTGCCCAAGTCATGGAAAAAATACAAAAAAATTCACATCCTTGGGGGAAAAAACAAAAAAGATCTTTCGATATACACATACAATACATATAAACCTTACTTTTGTATAGGTCCGAACGGGAGGAGGAGCTTGTTGCCACGTGTTGGTCGGCGGAAGACTACTCCCGTCGAATTCCACATTGCTTGAAGATGCCCCTCCCGAACTATCGGGGAACTCTTGCAAGGAGAAAGCTTGAGAGTTCTCTAAGCTAGCTGCTGTGATTTGGGACTGATCCTGGCTTACGCTATAATTACCGAGGAAATACTCAGACGGGTTCGGAAAAGACACATCTTTTGAAGTGCAAAACTCGTCCAACATCGTGCTCGAAACGGATGGATCAACCACAGTGCTTCCCCCATTAAGACAGCTATATATATCACTCTGTGTTTGGCTTTCGACCGATAAGTCCCTCAAAGTATTCGAATTGGTTTTACAAGGTAGGTTATAGATGTCTTGTTGAGGTAATGGGGCAATTTGGGAAGGGATTGGATTTAAATTCCAATCTATATTGTCAGGGAATGGTAACGGACCATTGAAATTTGTGAAATCAAATTGGTTGGGGTCGATTTGATGAGGGTTTGTAAACATCGAATCCAATTGAGACTGTCCAAGCCACGGATTTGTCGGAGAAAAAGAACTATTTTGGATTTGGAAGTTGTTCTCATTGTACTGTCCAAAAGAAGTTAGCTGGCTTAGCTGATTAACCGAGAGAACAGGGTCCACTTTAGCTATTTCCGAAGCTTGGGATAACGTAGGTGGCTCGTTTGGCTTTGAAAAGGTGGAATTTACGGAATTGGGCTTGTTTGTGTGGATTTGGGAGCGAGTTTGGTTTTCGGTTTGAATACTTTCAGGAGGGGTAAGGTCGGATTGTTGCTTGGAAACTCCTTGCACTAGTGCCTTGGGCTCAGGATTGCTTACATTTGGGGGTTTCATTAGCATCTTGATAAGTTGTTCTGACCATAGGCTCGAAACCGGAGGAAACGAGAGGTCAACACTTGCATTTTCGGGAACCCGAATGTAAGGTCTCTTTAACAGATTCTCCCATTCGGTTTGCTCTCCTGTTACAAATATCAATCACCGTTCAATTAAATCTTCATGAACTTGCATACCTTAAAACTTAGACAAGGTAAAAATAGTAAAATTACTTATAAATCCGGTTTGTAGGGGCCGTTTGAAACCAGAAGTTAGAGATGGGAAAATGAAAAGACTTTCGGGCGTCTCAATTTCCCATGGACTAACTCGGTTCTGTTTGTCTCTGCATCCCGTCTCATCCCACTCTACCTGTGTATGCAACCAAAAAATACAAGTACAATTACTAATTTTAATTACCAAACAAGCAAATATTTATAAACCTATTTCGGATCTTGAGATGTATTCATATAAGAGAGTAATAAATGAACTAGTCCGAACGTAGAATAGCGTACCTGGAGGTTGCGCCACTTGGAACCAGGCCATCGCAGTGGATCTAAGTCGCTTATGCCACTAATAGTACCCATATATCTGGAAAAAAGAAAGAGCATGTTTTTGTATATATACCATAAGAAAGAAGAAATTGAAAAATGATGAGCTATTTTTAGTGAGAATACAAATTAAACAAGGAAGTTACCTGCGCTTGCCCGACTCTTCTGTCTCAAACATCATTCCAAACCTCATACCCACTGAGAGTTGGGTCCCAAAAACAGATTTTCGGAATTTGGAAAGGGGAACAACAAATTCAGAAGGACAAGCCCTATAAAAAAAAATTAGAAAAAATTAAAAGCCTCGGAAATGAGATAAAATACCATCGAAAAAAAATAATGCAAACTGAAGGTACCTTGGATTATAGAAAATGGTGAACGAGCTTCTATTTGAAGCAGCATGAGCTGCAGCAGCGAGGACACCAATATGCATACTATCGGCTGATAGGACCGATGATGGCAATGTCGCTTGTTGACGATTTGCACGTCTCACTCCTAGCAATAATTGCGACTTTTCATCCCTATTTAAACCCCAAAAAGGAAAAATAAATAAAAAATATCGTTACTTTATAGTTGGGAGTACTTGTTAAACACACATTTACCCATTAACCATATACAAGTGCACCCTAAAATCATAAAAGAGTCGAAAATGCATTACAATATAGCACCAAAAGTCGTATACCTTATAAAGAGAACAGAATCACCAGCCTTGAGCCTCTTAGCACCAACAAACATACTCCAACCGGTTGTAAGTAGGTGTCTCTTCGGCTGCCCTATATAGTTATACCAAAATTACAAACGAAACAACAAAACAAATAAAAAAAATTGTGAGTAAAATAAAGAAAAAGCATTCTAACCGCGATATATATGACGGAATGTCCAGGTGTTATCATGTAAGTCACGAACAACAAGCTCTTGAGTTGGTGGTTGCATTGCATAATCCTAACACATAAACAATGGGAAAAAAGGATGAATTTACTGAAATGAAAACATTTAAATTCCTAAACCTCCATTTTCAGAAATAACTTCACAAGCCTCACCAATGGTGGAAAGAGCTTTTCTGCAGCCCTACGAGGCACCGAGAAGCCGCCATGTGTACTCGTGTCGCTAGCAGTCAAGGTTTTGCAGAAGAATTCACTCGGATGCTTACTCGAGTTTAACCCGAAGCCTGGTATTGGGAATACATCTTTCTCCTGATAAAGTAAAGGAAAGAATTAATAACTAGAATATATAATTAAATCAATTTACGAAATAAAAGAGTATAATTTCGGGTACAAGGCCTTACGGAGCTGACTGGTTGAAGGCTCATTTGCGCATATACCTCATCTGTTTCTTTATCTGCCTATAAGACATACATCAAAGAGAAACCATACGTCGTTTAAATTAGCAAATGATATGATAAATTATTTGAGTATGATATTGTAGTGAATGATGACAAGGAAGTTAAACAAGAGTGTATACATGGAGTGTGACATTATGAACTTGGCACAATAGCTGAGACGGGAGACTCGGATAGTTAGGGATATGCGAGGTGGCGGTTCTGTTCGTTGAAATAGCCACCTAGTAAGAAATTAAAAACTTGTTAGCTAAATCCTAACAAGTACATATAAATATTAGTTAGTTAATGAAGCAATTTTGTCAAGAAAACAAAATAAATCAGTTCCGTTTTGCGATGGAATAGACCTGCTGGTGAGAAAGAAACAGATCCTTTTCAATATTTCCACATCATACTCCAGCAATTACGCAAGCATTACCAAAAATTGCTATTGCCACTACACAGCAATTTTTTTGACTTTATATGTGTACATGTTTTCTAGATAAGTTTCAAATGAAAAACATAAACAATTTCATCCCAACCAACATTATAGAGTTTCTTGCTTGGATACAGATTATCGAGTGCATACCATATATAACAAATTGAATTTGAAACCTAAAAACCAAAAATTAGCTGATTCTGATGAGTTTCTAAATTCTTGATCTAAAGGAAAGTTTTACCTTTAAATCTAGCAGTTAAAGCAAAAAGCTTACCAAAATGGCTATAATTAATGAACAAGCAAGTTACCTTCATATCTAACAATATACTACGAATATAAAAAATAAACACAAATAATGTAAACAAAAAAGGAAAAAAAATTAAATATAATAGCAGACCTGTTCACTGTGCCCTTGTGGGAAGTAATACACAAGGCTCCCAACTTGAGGCAAGTTCACCAATGGTCCAGCACAAGCATGCCACAGCTCTGAGTTTATTGGCCTTCTAATTACTAAATACCAAAAAATAAATTACATTTATTAGGGGGAAATTAATACTAGCTGACTAAACTAACAAGTGTTTATTACACAAGTAAGTGTTTGATCCAGCTTACAAATAGCGGCGAATCCAAAATTAATTTGTGGGATGGCTGACACTACTAAAAAAAATTAAATAGAAAATTTAATTCTAAAATTAAAAAAAATTATACTAAAAAAATTTGATACTAAAAGATATGTGGTGGTTGTAGCCCTTTTAGTAAACAAACAAGGGTCTGTCCTGCTTACAAATCTCATATGTCTATCTAAAAAGAAAAAACATGTACTCACATTTTTTTTTTTTGTTACTTTTGTAGAACAAGTACACTAACAAATTTAAATAGACAATAAATAGGATTTTGATTATATATAACAAGTACCAAAATCCACACTCAAATAGAAAAAACATGTACTGACATTTTGTTTTATTTTTTGCTTTAGCATAAGTATAACACGTACTAAGAAATTAAAAGAGGCAACAACTAGGATTTTGTTTACGCCAAAATAAAAAGAAAAAGAAAAAAAAAAAGAAAATATTTTTTTTTTCTTTAATTTGAGAATATGGAGCTTTATTTCTAATGATAAAAACATACTGCTTTAGGTTAAAATTTGTCACATTTTATCTTTTGAAATTTGGATCATCCTTTTTAAAGATGATTAAGGAACGGAACGATATTTTGTTTCCTCGGGGTGTCCCATTGAGTTGAGAAACAAAAATGTTTCTAAAACGTTTCAAAAGGATGATTAAAATAAAATAGAAAAAAGTTGAAAACATAAAAGGTAAATGAATCAAAAAATAACTAATTTTCATTTAAGCATAATTACGTTATGATTTTATTTATCAAATTGCGGAAGAGGTTTTGATTATCATCTACGGATATACATTAAGTAATAGGAAAAGATTTGACATTTAAAAAAAGGGAAGAATGTAATTTTATGAACCGATAATGTATAGTTTTTTTCCACCATGAAAACTCGGTGAATGACAAAAACCGATATGGTGTGTTACTATTTGCATTTGCGGACATATATTATGCATCTAAGTCTGCTTATATGATTAAAATTCTACACCGTGTAATTCAAAAAAGAATATGAAAACAATGTAATTGATAAACTACATTTTCGTAGTAAGAATTATGCATACCTTCAAGATTATGGTATGATATCGAAACGTTTCAAGAAAATGTCTTGATGTTGCCATTTCTATGAAAATGCATGAAAACTTCGATTTCTCGCTAGAAGCATTAAGATTTTGATTTTTTGCTTCATTCGCCCCAAGTTTCGGTAAGTTCCGATTCAAACGAAAGTAATTCAGAATTGAATTTAGTCCTTCAGAATACAAATGTGGAACAATCCACTATTCCGAAAGCGAATGGGAAGCCGGAAATGATACAAAAGCAAGCGAAAATACAGGCTAAAATATGTAGGAGAAATGGGAAACGAGAATACAATATATAACTGAATAAATCACATGCGGCTCTACTTAAAAATCAGTAAGATAAATTTAAAATTTACATAGATGGTTAAATATTTTAAAGAAAACAATTTTAGTGATATAAAAAACACTAATAATATTATGAAAAAAGGATTAAGCATGATTTATTTTTCATTTTTGTGAGTTTTCTAGTAAATAGAAAATTTCTCGTAAGCCAGTATTGGAATTTCAAGTTAACTACAGTGCCACATGAACCATAGGTTGGGGTCAATTTGTAACAACTAATAATTAATGGGGGTAAAGTGTGACAATGCTATATTTGAAGGGGTTATAATCTCTCTCTCTCTCTCTCTCTCTCCCCTCTCTCTCTCTCTAAGGAAGCCCTCCCTCTGTTGCAGCGTTTTCAACGTAATATTTCCTTTCCTCTCAGAGTTTTTTGCCCTAATTTTTTCTGATCGATTTATTCATGTCAGAATATGCTAGTTTGTTTTTCATTGGAAAAATCTATTCTTTGCATAATTGTATTTTTTCTGGTATGTTGTATGGAAATTTAATTTATCATCTTAAATTTAGCTATTTGCTTATCTGATAGCTGTTGTTGTAACTCTTGTTCCAGTTTTTTTAAATAACATCGAGACGGTTTTCGGGTGATGTTTTTTATGTGTATTTGATATGGATTTCAAGTTGGATTATATTGGAACGAGTGGCGTAGGAAAATTAAAATCAGTGATCGATGTGATATCTTATTTTGATTATATTTAACCTGACCGCTGGATTCTGGGGGCTATGTAAAAAAAACAAAAACAAAAAAAACCAAAAATAATAATGGAACCGGAAGTTTTTTTTTTTAAGTGCAATTTTATTTTATTTTTTTATTTGCCTCCCCTACAGAAAAAAACTAAAAAATTATGACCTTGAGCCTCTTATACAACGTTCAACACCTCCAATATTCTTAATTCTGGATCCGCCCCTATTTGACCCACTTTCTTTGTTGTTGATTGTTTGCTGTTTGATACGGGTTTCTGTTTTTTTTTGTTTTGTGAGGATTAAAGACGGGGATCTGGGTGGGTTGTGTTTGGACTTTCGAGGTGGATTATTTGAACTTAACTCAAATTCTGCTAACCCACTATAATCCATTCAGTCGATAAAATTATCACATGTAAATTCATTCTTGAGATGTATATTTCTGGCTATTTAATTAAGGGCAAGTATTTTACAATGCCGAGTGACTTGTTTTAAGTTAATTAAAGGCCTTCAAATATTCTGGATTTATCAGTTGTTTCATGTTGGGTTAATAAAGCTTTTAAGAGAAGGGTATTCCAGAAAGAAATAAAAGAGCTTTTGACACGGGGTAAGGGACTATTTAATATAAGCAATTAGGGGTGGATGAGAAAACTGTAGGGCTTAAGGGAAATCTTTCCATTGTGGGTTTTAAAGATTAAGAATAAAAGCTATATTGTTTCGCGATGCTTGATGCAATATCATGGAGATGCTTTAATACTAGTCTATTAAATAGTCATTTCTTGAATCTGTTGTGTTGATTAGTTAGTGGGAAGAATCATACTGAGACACGAAGATGGCAGGAGGGAATTTCGTGCACAGGGTCGTATCTTACGTAGTTAACGAGCTCGTGGTGAATGGTTTGGCAAACAGGTACCTCTACAAGTTCTATGCATTACCCACATTGTGCATCTGTTATTATGTTAATTTTCTAAGAGTTAGGGCTGTGCACATCTCCATTGCGACTTGTGGGTCACGGGTTCGTCCCGTTGAAACAACCTCTTTGGAAACAAGGGTAAGGTTGAGTATATCAGGCCCTCCCAGACCCTGCAATGCTGGAACTTTGTGCATTGTGCCTTCCATATATATATATAATTGTTTTATGTTATGAAATTATTCTTACCTCATCCTTAATTGTATATATTGTCGGTCCAAAGATCACCATGTATGAACAAGCAAAGTCTAGCTTTATGACTATCATAGTTATAAATCAGGTCACTTATGTAGGTGGAGAATTTACCACCCCATAGGGCCACATTATCATAGATCTCCACAACTCCATGCTACTCAATGTCCCTTGTTTTTGGTAATAGCGGAGATGTGCGTGGTGTGCGGGATGAGGCGATGATGTGGTGACATGGGTGGTGTGCCCAAACGCCATTGTCTCGGAAGCTTGTATATGTCTCACCAGCCGATCAAGGTGATTTGGATCGCCTTAGGGCGGGGGAGTAGTTCCAAAACCCCAAGAAAACGAATCGAGTCGAGCCGATTGTTGATCTTATGAGGTCGAGTCGAGCCGATTATTGATCAAGCTTGTATGAATCATTCAAATGACTTTATGCTCGAACTCGAACTCCGACTCGAACTCGACTCGAGTATCATTTTTTTGTGCTCGAACTCGTCTCGATAAAAGGAACCAAATACTTGAAAAGACTTGATAAGATTATTTTTTGATATATTTTACATATTATTAGGAAAGAAATAATTGATTTCTTAATTAGGGTATTGTTTATTGTTATCAATGAACTAAGAGTCAAAATTTCTAAATAATAATAGGGTGATAATTTTATTTTAAAAAAACTATATATATGAAATATTTAATTTTATATATGTTCAAGTTACTCCCTAGTTAACGAGTTGAGTAGCTCGCTACTCGAACTTGACTCATTTAGTTCACAAGCCGAGTGATTATCTAGTCGAGCTCGAGTTACTCACGAGTAGACCTACTTATTGTCATCCATGCTCTAGAGATACGATATCCCACAATATCTTACCATGAAGCTATCCTGGGGATACTAACTCTTATCTTTGATACCTAGTCAAGCCAATCTTTGTAGACTTGACCCATTTTCAAAATTTGCAGGCCTGCCTACTCTTTGCGGCATGCTCGTTACATTTTACGTTGGGACAAAGGTAAAATCGCTACACGCTCCTGAAACTTATTTAGTTATATTGAACTGACTTGATAGGCTGATTATCCATGCAGCTTATGTTCCACATTCGTGAGAGTAAGCAACGAAGAGATTAGACTTTGACACCTTGTGGTTCTGTTTCTCATCTGCAATGGGATCTGATGAATGGGAAAATGAAGTTCTCTAAACAAAATCCAACAGTTGAATGCTCGTCATGATGTATTTTGCATATTACCTTTTACGAAAATATTCAGTGACCATAAATTTTTGTCATTCAAAATCTTTTGTTTCTGTAATTTAGTCTTGTATTCTTCCACAGATTTTAAGACAAATTTTATTTGGCATTTTGTGATGCTAGATATGATAGCTGGTTTTTCCTCATCACGCAATTGATATGGTCTCTTCTATTATCGAGCATGTTTAGCATAGCATCCACGTTGGTCTAATGATGTGTCTTCTGATTATCTAATTACTCTGTTAAAAGAATACCAGCTCCACGAATTGTTTCATACACTTTTGGTTCCAATAATACCCTTCACCTTGTAATTTTATAGCTAAAGTCATTATGTCAAAAATTGTAATTTAATTATTTTTAAATTGTGTATTTTTTTTATTAAGATATAATATTATATCTTTAGATATTTAAATTGATTATCATCAAATTATCAAAAGATAGATTTAAATTAATTTATAATAATATAGATTATATTTTTAAAAGATAATATTGTTATATGATTAGGGATTTAAGTTAGTATTATTAAATTAGTAAAAAATATATTTAAGTAGATTAACAATAATATAAATTATATTCAATACTTATTTAATACTCATTTACAATATATTAGCTTAGATATATTATCTATTATATAATTCAACTCTTAGTTTAATATAAAAGTTCATATGCCTATATAATTGAGAAAGTATCAATTGATTTATACAATTATATAAAAAATTGAATATATTTCATAAGTATAAAACTTATAAATCCAATATTAATTTTAAGATTATTGGATCAAAAGGTCAATTAATTATTTTTTATATATTTATATTACCAACACCAACTATATAGACAATTTATATTGTTTAAGACAATAAGT
>MKEJ01097664.1:0-13816 GCA_001753735.1 Embelia ribes | reverse complement strand
ACAATTTTGTCCATAGCAATTTATCCTCCTATAAAGTAAAAAATGGGTATTTTTGGAATAAGAAAAGGATTGAAACAAAGAGGGAGAATTTACTTTTTAGAGTAGGGAGGATTAAAATAATAATCCTAATAGTGTACGGTCCAAAAGAACCTATCTGATGAAATAAGGAAAACTTGGGATGAAATTAATAAAAATCAAAACTTTGGGACTAAATCGATAAAATGAAAACCTCAAGGGTGTTTTTGATATTAGCCCATTATTAAATCTGCCTTATTTTGGGTGGAAAAAAAAATTATAAACCGAATAAATACTAATTAGTTAATGGCTGCCCCTTTTGGGCTGAAACTCGCGTTATAAATAAGCGCTCAATCCCAAAATGCAATACCATTAATTGTACTTTTTTCATTCATGCATTCAAATTCTTAAAAATAATAATTATATTTGGTTGAATAGGGTTGATAAATATATTATGATTTTTTTTATGCATGTTTGTATCATTCATCGAAACCCATTTTTGTGAAATAACTAAAAGTGAATAGTAAAATTTACAAAAATTTTCATATATTTTAATGATGGTTATCACATGTATGTCCATATTTGCTTTCTTTGAATCCTTGAGCTTTCCACGCTTTGAAGCTAGATCTTCACGGAATTGCTGATTTTGATTTATATTCCTGGAGATGTCCATTCCCCAAGTGAAACATTTAGAGAAATTGCACAAATGAAAAATATGTACATCTTATTATTGAATTTTGTACATGGACATTTCTTGTTTCTAAGAAGTATATACACATAATTAGTATCGAAATTTTTTCTTGACATTGCTCATTCTTTCTCTGCTAAGTATCAACATAAACATATTACTAGTTTTTAATAAATAACACATGTCGGTGTATATAACAACCAAGACCTCAATATTTTTTGTCCAAAAGTTTGCATCGGTTTAATATTCGAATATTTGTGGTAATCAATTTTCATATTGATTATCCAAAAGAGACGTAAGTAAAAAATCTTCACACAACATTTCCGTTCCCTTAGCTAGTAAAAACATGATGAAACATGTGGCTCCAGTAATATATCACTTGGTCATACTTGCTTAATTTTACCAAACCATCACCAACTTGAAAAAAAGCCATGTGACTAGTAACCTTAATATGGATATCACAGAGAAAATGAAAAACTGCAATCAAATAAAACAAAGTTCTCCAAGCCACAACGAATTAAATGTTGTCACCTAATCAAAGCACAACTCTACTTGAAGGAACTCGTTCATTCAACAAAAATATGAAAGAAGCAGACGAGGAAGGTTCAGTCAGTAACAAATTAGCGAGTTAATTAGACCAAACTCAAAAAGCTCCAAGTCAAGGAAAGTTTGAAGATAAGCTATCTCATTGGCCATTCACGGGACTAGCACATTATAGTTGTCCATCTAAAGCAAGTGTAGTGCAGTCGCTCAAGATGAAGGGCTCAGATGCGTCACTGGCGCCTTTTGTCATAATAATCCTTTAATCACCCGACTGACACCTTAGACAACCACATTTAAATCCAAAACCTTCAAAAAGGATAGTTTGGCGAGCATTGTAGTCCATACTTGCATCAATATAGCAGATCCGCAGTTCTTCACCTGCAGTACAAAACAAAACTATGTCAAAAACCCTATTGCAAAAAGTTGTGCAAAGGCATATTACATTTCTTGTAGTTCATTCCCTGCATCTTAAATGGAACTGTAGGCGTAGCCAAGGTTAACAAGCCGAGTGGTAATATATTCAAACTGGCATAGAAAATATTATCCAACCGCGAAGATGTTTTCAAGCTTGGTTTGAAAAGGATACCATCAAACATAAAAACCTTTTATATCAAACATGAGCTTAGCACTAATAGTTTTAGGATATAAGCCATCCGGATCAACTATGAAGAAACAGAAGTTACTTTTGCACAACATTTATTTTCTCATAATGATCGTAGATTACAATGAGTAGGAAAGAGAAATGAGCAGCCTCGACCATTGAAATTGAAACGAACCTTCATCAATGTCACGGAGAGCCTTCACTCTTGCATCAGCACTTTCTATCCAAACAATATGTGCATTTGGATCTGTGATACTGAATTTATTATTGCATACTTACTGGCAGTTTGTTAAATTTCTCTTAAAAATAGAATCATTACAATCCAGTTTTTCCCTAACTTTTCCCTTTCCTAATTTGCAAGACGAGGCCCAAATAAAAAAATAGGACACAAAGAAATTGTAAAATTTGAGAAAACAAATTTCAGAATAAAAACTGCTTTTCCAGACAATTAGGCTTGATCCATAAATATGATGCAATGTTGCAGATACCGTGTCAAGAAGATAAAGATAAATTACAGACTTTCGTCCTTTTTCCTTAGCTCTTCAAACCTCAAATTACCCCTTGTTTTCTCTTGTTTCTGCTTTGAGAGACAACAACCAATCATTGGATTTGAATGTTTCAAACCTCAAAAGAAAATCAGACCATTCTTTTCTTGACCCCAGCACGAGTGCCATCTATATTCCTAAGGTAAAAATCAAATCCCCAGATATAAAAAGCAGAGGCTGAGAGCTTGATAGAAACAAGAGTGCATACCACAATCATGATTATAGAATGAAGGAAGCATATAAAGCGCATTCCCTACGGCGGCCTCAGCTTCCACTGATGCAGCAGCAAAAGAAAAAAGATCTTCATATGATCCTCCAACAAGTTCAATGCGAAATGCATTGATCCTAATTCTTGCTAACACACCAATGTACCATTGCTTGGTCAGAACTGATAATGTCAAAGATAAGTGATTGTCTATTCTGAAATTTGGCAACTGAAAGATGAAGATGAACAATAATAATAAATCTTTGCGCCATGTATGAATTATGAAGGATACAATATATATTTTCATCAGGGATGTCTGCTTCCTCCAATGCTCTCCTTAGCAATTTAAACTCCTTTTCCATCTTCAAAATCATCACACTATCAATATTATGAATTGGGACACGCAAGACTAGACAAATTCAACTGTTGATGGATTGCAAGCTCTCATGCTTGGTGGTGACATTTTAAGATCTCTTGTTTACAGGGGTTATGTTTTTCTCTTGTAAGGTAGTAAAAAGTTCTCCATATGATTGAATGGATCCTAGTTTACCCGATGGTATGCATTTTATGTTTTGATGGAATGCAATGTAGGAAGCATGAAAACGCACAACAGTTTAGCTTAAGTTTTACATGCATCATCGTGGTAACATGCCTTACAAATCCAACAATCCAAGGGAATGCATAAGGTTAATAAAGTTCCACTCTACTCATAGTGCTTTACTTGTAAATTTCTATTTCAAAAAGTTACGAGAAGATCATCCGTGAAAAGGAAATACCTGCAAAATCATCTCACGAGACAAAATCGCTGGTTGAAGTATGTCAAGAGTGTCGGCAGCAGCTAACCCTGATACCACCATACAAGCCAATCTCTTTGCTAGGAAAGGGTACTTCAGACCCTGAGTACTTTAGAAAGAAAAAATATCTTAGATAAGAATGTAATATTTCTTAGCATTAATTGTGCAGGAATACAGAATAAAATAAAGGGGTAAACATCGAATTGACACATAGAAATGATGAGCCCAGTGAACCTAAATTATACAAAGAAATGCGAGATAAGCAAGGCCTTGACCAATTGCATACCGGCAATGCTCAGTGTGTGCCGACCAATCTGCTTGTTTCTCAATTTCATAAAATCCCTAATAAACACAAAAACAAAGCGTACATATGAACTCAACATGAGAAATTGGAGACAAGGCAACAATTGATCTAAAGAAAGCCTTTTCCTTTGTTGGCTAAATAGAACATCCCAACTCTAAATTTCCGATTATAGGGGGCATTTCCAAAATTGATTCTGAAGTGGTATCTGGCCTATATTTTGGGGATTAAATTTGATAAAACTCTCATACCACTGTATCTTAAATTATTTAGAACCCTCAAATATAGGAGTTTGTAATGCTCCCACGGTTTTTTGTTCATCCGCAGTTGTATTGTAAGTTTCGAAGATGCAATGTGGACATTACAATATTCAGCCTCTATTTAAAGTTTTAAAGTAAAGAGATTACAATTTAGAGTTTCGAAATGGAGGAGCTGGTGGTATTGCCCTAACTACAATTTTGAATTAAATTTGAAGTAGCTAAGAGAGAGAATATCTATTCTGGAGTGAACATGAAAATTTGCTAAGGGGTAAAGGTTCAAACACTTGGAGAGCATATTCCTCCCATTTCAAATGAATGCATATTTGAAAAGCAAAAACAAAAACAACTAGTATACATATATATGTGTGTGTGTGTGTGTGTATAGTAGTGTAGTGTAACCTTGGATTGGTGTTTACATTGGTGGCTGCAGAATGCAACAGCCGGAGGAGGAGGAGCTTGATGATCTCCAGAAATGTTAACATTATTCAACTTTCTAAGGCAGAGATAGCAAACACTACTAGTGCTACAATTAGTAGTAGTGGTAGTAGAGAGATAGGGGTGGGAGATGAGGGGCTTGGCGGTGTGGATGAGTTCACCGGCCTCGATTCTTCGAGTGGCAAACACTCCTCTGCCGGCTGACTCTGTCTGCGTGACTCGGATAGGAGTGACACTGCTAGTTGTGTAGAAAGAGGAGGAGACTAATGGTGCTGAACGGTTTCTACTACTTGTGACCCAACCACTTCTTTCTACCCTTCTTATTCTGTATGCATACACTTTCCACATTCTCTCTTCTTCTCTCTCTCTCTCTCTCTACGATGGCATCTACTCTATTAACTTCACTTTACACAGGCTGCCTCTCTCTCTGTCTTGTCTGCCTACCAGTCTGTTACATGTACTCTACTCTACTCTACTCGGGAGTGTCACAGAAATCTAGGAGAACCAATCATCACAAAACACATCCATTGACAGAACAACATCTATGCATATATATACATCCCATATAGGATGCAATATAGGACTAGCAGTTGAGTTTTCCTCAGCGCGGCTTCAGTTAACCACACCGCAATAGGCATGTTAAAAGCACTCTCGATCAAAAATTAACTTGTTTCCATATCTTTTCTAAAACTGCCAGATACAAAATTTTCTCAGTTTATTTATATAATAAAATAATCCACGACTCTTGATTTCACTTCCACACATATCTATTTGTCGGTCCTAACAAAATGGTTGGGACTTTATGATATTACTACAACATTAAGCAAAAGTCAAACTCAGGACAAGAAATTTTATAAACTTCCCACTCTTGCAGACTGCAAATAAGTCTCAACAGTTGAGAAAACAGAAACTTGCTTAAAGCAAATCACCAAACAAGCAACCACATAAAAAGCTCCAAAAGCAACATTTAACGCACAACTACGGATACACATTATTAGTCCAAGATACTAAAAACTGTTTTTTATTTTGCTCCCTCGCTACAACCAGAAAGAGCTAAATAGAGGCCATCCATCATGTTGTTCTAGTTTGCTTTCTAGTGTGCTGCAGTGACGCCCCCAATCTCCCAAATTTTATATCTCTAATAATCTTCTGGGCTCAAGCTACGACTCCTAACCAGGCTTGGGCTCCTCCGGTATGGAGACCTTGAGTAGGACCCCTCTCTGTACTTTGATCCGCCATCATATGGAAACCTTGTATAGGACCTCCCTCTGTAATGTGATGGGGACCTTGAGTAGGACCTCTCTCTGTACCTTGAGTAAAAAGGAGACCTTGAGTACGATTTCTCTCTGTAGCTCCTCTCAACAGGTGAAATTGACCTGTCTCAAACAGCACAACGCCATATGAATGAAACCACAGTTGAATATGAACTCATAATTGAGGGGGGGCAAAAAAAAAAAACCTGTAGTTCAAAGTTCAAACCTAAAGAATACAGGGTAACAGGCCTTGAACATCGTCTAATCATTAAGTTGTTATTAATTTCTAGGTGCTTCGCTACTGAATTAAGCTGTTACTCGACGACAAAGAAAAATGCTTTGAGTAATGACTTTAAAATTTCAAACGCATGTGTATATAATTGATAACTTGATAAATTATTTGAATTTCAACTTTTTACACCCTTTTGGCCTCTGCAGTCCATACTCAGAGTGAGCTGCTAAAACTATTCAGCAAGAACATCCTATACCAACTACTCCAACTTAAGGAAAACTAAGCCAGATAAAACTCATACCTTGAGTAGCGACCTCGCCTTGAAGAAGAGGAGTAATGCCTTGGGCTGCGAGAATAAGACCGTGCATAGCGAGAAGAATAATGAGAGAGAGACCTCCGATCATACGACCGTCCCCTAACCAAAGTAGAGAGAGACTCTAAATGGAAAAAAAAATAAACCAACTATCAACATCCAAAAGTTGACAAACCAATAACTAAGGTACCTCACACAATCTTTTGCCCTCATCTCAGCAGGTTTCTTTCTATTTTCCTCAGCAAATACAACAGTCAGCTCTCGGCCAAGCAGTGTTTGACCATCCATATGGTACTTGGCTTCAGCAGCATCATCAGGGTCCACATATTGAACAAAACCAAACCCACGTGGCTCCCTACACAGCACAAATTTCAAGTTGATAAAGAAGTTTTAACAGCACATGAATTACATATTTACATACAGCATAAGATCACTAATATTTTCATTAAACCATGGACAAGATCTTGATTTCAAATATATCAAGAAGATACAAAAAATAAAAATATTAATGCTGGGCTCGGCCTCCGCATAATTTAAGTAAAACAATTGTGTCTCTGCTAACCTTTTGTGAGCCAATTCTAAATGTGAGCGAAATTCTTCAAAACTTGCAACTCCTTCACAAAGTATTCAAACCCGACTTTCTTCAATCTTCATGAGCATTAATGTCTTGAAAGACTCTTACTATATCATTCATCTTCAACACTTAAAAATAAAAACAAACTCATACAACCGGATTTTCATAAACACTAGCAGATGATAAACAGAAGTAAAATCTCTGCCACTTGATAGAAGACAAGGAAATTTAAAAGTGCTTTTGGTGTTTCAGTTTCCTTCCCAATCAAGGACAAGGAAGGGGTTGTAGTTTAGGTTTTGGATCACTTTCACATGTTTAGTACCAAAATGTGCCATATAATCAAAACTGGCAAATAAGAAAAAACAATACTTCCCAAAAACCACACCGCACACAAGACAATGCTCACCCTGTATAATAATCTCGAGGCAGGTAAATGTCCTTGAGAGGTCCAAACTCCCCAAAAAGCCCCCGGAGATCTTCCGTCCTGCAGAAAAAATAGTTTGATATAAGTTCTATAAGGCATTCAAAATGCAGAGTTAACAATATGATCACAAACACATAGAGGACTACATTTCCGGAAAGAAGAATAAACTACAATAACTGCTTATAGATCCTCAATAGACTTAGGACATTCAACATGTCCACCAAAACCAAAAGGGAACCTACGTGATGAACTACAATATTCATTGTACATTCAAGCATATAGGACTTGGAAGGAGTAAATCCTAAAGCTTATTTAAACAAGGTGCAAACACCACTTGGAGCTTTACCTGTGCCAATTCTAGATATACTGAGAGACTGAGCAAGGATAAAGTTAAGGATTCAAATGATCCAGCCGTTCATGAACAAGCTCGGGCTCGGCTCGTCAAAGGCTCGGCTCGGGCTCGTTCATTTAATAAATGAACCAAGCTCGAATAACAAAATATGGCTCGTTAGATAAATGAGACGAGTTTGAACAACCCCCAACCCGACTTTCTAAGAGCTCGGGCTCATTTAATTCATGTATTTTTAAATACATATTTCAAATTAGAGGCGTCAGTTTACATACATACACACATATAGGTAACACCGAATCTAATAAATTGAGAAGAACTTGTCCTATTGCCTAAATGATGCATTTTCTTAACTCTACCCCTTATATTTATAAGATTAAGTTGAAAAAACCATACAATGTTGTAATTATTCGATATATCCGCTAGTATGCAGTTATTAGTTGACATTTTTACGAGAGACTCCATTTAATGATATTTAATTTATTATATAACAGATAAATAAATAACAAGTAATATCTATCGATCTAAAAGAATCAAAATACTCATAAACAGCCTCAGGCTTGAACGAGCCAAGCTTGAAAAAAAAAATAGGGCTCGTTAAGTTAACCGAGCCTAAGCATACCCTCTAAACAAACGAGTCGAGTCTCACTTCAGGACTCAGCTCAGCTCATTGCAACCCTACTCATATAAATGAACCCATATCCTATATTTTAAAGATTAAAAATTAGGAAACTCTACCACTAGTCTGTCTGCCACTGCTCAATCCCCCCGAATTTGCTACATTGACCCCCTTAAACAAGAGGATTGCTTTTATTATCAGTTCTGTTTAAGTTTAGGGGATTAAGTGTGGCCACTTTTCATATCCCAACCTTTAATTTAGAGTTGGAGAAATAGGGATTAAAATTTAGGTACTGGAAATGGATAATCCGTAGTGAAGTCCCGTATTAGATTAGAATCTGAGTTTGGATTTACAGAGAAGTGAATATACCTGACGCCGGAGAGAGCTGGTTTGACGGGGAAGAACCCTAGAACGAATAGAGATAGGCCGATTATCTGTAACATGATTGCAGCAACAGTGCACATTGTTAATCTCGTGCAGGTTAGCGAGGACATCCTTTTGTTTTCTTGACCCTCCGGTCTCCACAGGCGTCAGAAACGGCGGTGATACAGATCCAATTTATGTATGTATGAATGTATCTCTCTGTATCTCTAACCCCTAACTCAAGGGAAGTATTAAGGCCAAGTTTGGTCACCGCCTTAAGATCGGTTGCGGGTCAAAAGCTAATTAGTTACTTATTTAGCATGGCAAACAAAGTTAGCTCCAGTTTAAAGCTTTTTTGGGAGTTAGTTAGTTCTAGTTTGATTGAAGTTTAAACTTTTTTTTGGGGGAAAAAAAAATTAACTTGATAAGCTAGCTATCCAAACATACTTGCTTAACAGTGGGTCACACAAATAAGCTAGGCTTTTAAGCACTTGCCAAACAAACCTTTGGTTTTAGTTTTCTGTTTTCAAAAGTAGAAAACTCCTTTGTTTTTCGATTTTTCAGTTTCAATTATCAAAATTTAAATTTTCTCGTAAAAGTAATTTTGAAAACACATTTTATAGTTTTTCAATTTTTCAAACTTAAGCTGAAAAATAAAAATGTACCATATTTTTTTTATTTTAAATATATTAAATTGTATATTCTTATTTTATATTTGTAACTTAATTTTTCTATCTTAAATTCAGCTATAATTTTTTGTTAAAAAAGTATAATAAATGATAATTTTATTTTATTTTTATATTCGAAATTTAAAAAATTCACTTATGTATTATCAATAATTGTCTTCTATTCTTATAATTTTTTATCTTAAATCCAACTAGAAAATATTTTTTTTAAATTATAATATATGGCAATTGTGATTTATTTTATATTCAAATTTCAAAAAATTTCACTCATTTTTTAGTAATCATCTTATGCTCTTATCTATTTGTTTTTAATTTAAAATGTTATAAAAGTTCTTAAATTTTTTTTTATTTGTATTAAAACTTAAACTATTTCACTAAATAAAGGTTATATCAAGTATGATTTTTTACTCAAATAATCTAAATGAGTGAAACCAGAAAATGAATATTTGGTTGAAAAATATTGCAAAAATCTGTAGTATTTTTAGGTTTAAAATTTTCAATTTTTTGAGCAATTTTTATAGTTTGAATATTATTTTTCAAAAGTTGTTGTCAAATAGGTTTTCACATATAGAAAATTGAGTTATGAAAAACTTAAAGTCAGCTTTTAAAAATTGAAAACTTAAATGCTAACCAAGCGAAGCCTAAAATGTTTATGTATATCAATATCCAATAGTTGCACTATTAGTTTAAGTTGTCTATTCACTTTTTCCATATAAATTAAATTTTAAAATTTGCCCACAAAAAAAATGATACATTAATTAAAAAAAAATATGCATACGTAAAATTTATGGTCTAGATTTCTCGTATTTGAATTATAATAATTGTTGTGAATTGGTAGATTTTTGGAGATACAAATACAACATTGTTTCAAAAAAAGATTGGACTCAACTCAGTATGGTTCAATTTAGACTCTTTCATTAATAATTGAGATGAATCAAAATAGATAAAGAATAAAGTCCATACACTGCTAGCAAAAGATTATTATATAGGCATGAATTATATGATTGACACATATGCTTAATTGATTCACATGCTTGGTGTATGTGTGTAAATCACTCAAGAGCATTCACATCACTCATCACCCTCTGCAAATGCTACATAAATATAAATATTGTAAAGGGAGAGAAAATATGGTGCTTATCAGTTAATTTGAAGGCCTTTACAAGAATAAAAATTGTAAAATTCTTTTAGAGGGAGAACCATTCCTTGCATTTCGTAAAGGCATTTTTTACGGGGCCATATTTTTTTATCATTTCTCTCATATAAAAGCCTTTTATCCTTCCGTTCCACTCATTTAGTTTTGTTCTCTTTCTCTCTCTAAAATTCTCCCCCCAAAATGCTCTCCAATTTTGATCTTTCCACATCTCTATATACATGGGGCATACGCAACGTATGTGCAACTATAAAATAAAAATAATCTTTGAAAGATAAAAGTTAACAAACTGATAAATACATATTTAATATTTTTTATTAAAATTAAATTGAAATACCTTGTTAGTGAGAGGAGGAGAGAGATTATCACATGAAAAAGCTAGAAAAAGGTATAAGAATTGGACTTATTTGAGTAGAATGAGAGAAATACAAAGAGAAAGAGAGAAAGTGGAGGAGGAAAATAATCGCCCACTACACGATTTGCATGGTTTATGGATGGTGGGCTAGTCTAATTTTACTATTACACCCCTATAGTAATGTTATTTATATATAAAGATCTGTAATCAAAATATATATTGGGCAAAATTGTTACGCCCCGGAATTTAGACACATCCCAAGGATGTAACTAACAACTAGCCATAATATAAATTAAACAAAATCTTCAATTAAAACATTTCCCAAATATGAAAGTATTGAAATTAAACGAAAATTCATATGGTCTTATTATCATGTTTTGGCCTTTTACATTGTCATAAATATAAAAAAAAATAGTATCATGCTCGGCCAATGGCCTACAACCATCTGAAATCATAAAGAAAAAATATAAGAAACCTTCGACCCTAGAATTAGCTTTGACTTCCTTCTAATCTCAATTTCTATGACTTCCGACACCTGGTTCTGCTTGGTGTGTTTATAAGAAAACAATGTTGCAAAAACTAACCAAGTAGGCACGAATCAGAACTAATCCTATTTTAAAGAAACTTTATGAAATCAACATCAACAGTAGTTAAACAATTTCAACAGAAAAAAGGAGTAATATCCGGGTATATAACATCCAACATCTACCAACCAAGCAATCCAATTATCAATACATTTGACAGGACCAACGACCCGAGATATGCAGTCCTCCTACTCGAAATATATAGTCCTTTTGAGACTTTACAAGTAAAGACTTGTGGATAGCCCTCCTTATCCTAAGTTTCCATGTAACCTGCTCAAGGTAGTACAAAACCATATGGAATCTACAGTCCTTCCGAATGACCTAATACCATACGACTACCGCGAAATATACGTTCCTCCGTGTGTCACAACCAATCGATAAACCCTTGCAGTAAACATGCTTACTTCCAATACTTTCAATCATCTTGCCTACATTTTATACGACACGTAAGATAATCAAGCATTATATCGCCAACTAATTAACTTTACTTTGGTTTAATTTCCATTCATTATCATTTAGTTTTCATTATATTATACCATCAATGAAAACAATCAACAATCATTTATCAATCTTTTGCACGCTTGTTCCAATTTAACCTTACAAATTACATAACTTCACTATGGAGACAATCTAGTCTAGACGGAAGGCATCTCATCCAGACGAAATGGCCCCTCATCCGGACCAAAGCTAGTTTCATCCGGATGAGATTCTTATTGTCCTTGACACATTTTATTTCATGAAATACGACTAAAACACAACAATTTCCACTCAAAACTCAACCAAACATCCTGAAAACTTCCGTGATTCAATCATCAACTCAACCAAACAACCAAAACATAGAATTTCTTTGCAATTGAATCTTTATTCTGCCACGTACCTTAGCCAATTGCATGAATTCTCATGGAGAACTTTGAAAGCAATCCTAGAACACACTAGTAGACAAAACACCATTAACGAATGGGAACCTAAGAACAATTAACCAATAATTTCATCAATGACAATGGATTAAACATTTAATCAACCGTTATAACAAACTTAGGTTGATTAGGATTTGAACGAGTATGAATGAATACGAATGAGCTTGAAGGAAATCTTACATAACATTGATGAGAATGACCAGACAAGTTTGAATACACTCCTAGATCATTGATTAAAATGATTAGTTTCCCTAATTTGTTGGGTTTTGTATCACAAACTTCCTCTCTCTATCTCTTTCTCCCACTGTGTTTAGAAAAATAACATGAGGTTAAAGAGTGTAAAGAATGGAGAAGTTATATTTCAGTATTATAACACTTTAAGGCCTTATATTTTGTAGGGCCTTACAGCTCTTCCCCCCAAAAATAAATTTTATCCTCAAAGTTTAAACATACTTGAAATAGTAGGGGAAATTTACTCTCTATGTCTTCCTCCTGCTCTCATGTTTGTTCTTCAACTCCGTGATGCCTCTAAAAGACTCATATAAGAGGTATCACCTTCTCTCGCAATACTTTATCATGACGATCCAATATGCTCATTGACTGCACCACATACGTCTCAGTCTCTTCCATGATTAAGTCAGAGTGATCAATGACATGAAATGGATCCAGTTCATACTCCATAACATTGACACATAGAAGACTAGATGTACATTCGCCAACTATGGTTGTAGTGCCAATCGGTACACCAACTTCCCAACCTTCTTAATAATTTAGAACGGCCTTTCAGATCTCAGTGATAACTTTTATTTCTTCCCAAACCATATTACCCCCTTCTAAAGTGAAACCTTGAAAATACATGATCCCCGTCGTCAAAGAATAATGGTCATCTCTACTTATCTGCACAACTCTTTTGATGACTCAGCGTCGTCACCAATTTTTGTCTAATCACAGTTCTTACTTCCGTTGTTTGCTATACTATATTCAACCCCAATAATAGTGATTCCCCAAATTCCATCCAATATATACGAAACCTACACGGTCATCCGTACAAAGATTTGAAAGGCGCCATTCCAATACTTGAATGGTAGCTATTATTGTACGCAAACTTGGCAAGGGACAAATGGTCCTCCCAACTTTCCTTGAAATCTAGCACACATATTCGTAACATGTCCTCCAGTATTTGTATCATCCTTTCTATATATCCATCCATTTGAGGATGGTAAGCATTACTCTTTGTCAACCTCGTGCTCATAGCCTGCTGCTTATCCTCCCAAAACTGTGACATAAATATCGAATCTTGATCGGATACAATGGTATAAGGAGAACCAAGTAGCCAAAGGATCTTATTTGCATACAACCATGATAACACTGATTCTCAGTCATCCATCTTGATAGCTAAAAAGTATGCCGATTTCATCAACCTGTCAACAATTAAAATGCCCCGTTATTCCAAACAATATAAATGTGCTACAACATGTCCAAATACCAGTCTGAAATACTTAAATACAATAACAAAAGGCCTTATTACCATATTTTATGGATGTATAACACATGGATATAAATACACATCTCTTGGCTAAAGGCCTAAAACTGTCTGGGAAATAAGG
>MKEJ01097661.1:0-12360 GCA_001753735.1 Embelia ribes | reverse complement strand
AACCTATACTCAATTACTCTTTCTTAAGACTTCAAAGTATTACTCATAAGTTTTATCCCGCGATAATTTAAATAATTTTATATATTGTCCTTATTCTTATGCAAAGTTATTAAAGTATTCTTTCTCCATTTATCGAATATCTTCTCGTTGTGCCAAATTTTATTAAATAGGTTTGTTAACCATTTTATGCGCACATCACCTAAAACTTTCTAAATTTTAATAGGGATGTTATCCAGTTTGACAACTTTGTTCATCTTCATTTTGTTTAAAGCCACTTTAACTTTGCACTATCTAATCCTTCACATAAAGTTACGGTTAATTTCCTCCAAATAAACAACAATATCACCTAGATTACTCTCTTGATCACTATTAAAAATTTCGTCAAAATAATATCTCCAAGTTGTTTGATCTCTCCATCTTTTACCAAAATCTTGTCATTCTTACTCTTTACGCAAATCCTTACCCTTCTTACCTTTTAGTCTCGCAATTCAATTCATTACTTTTTCTCCCTCTTTTGTATCTAATTTTCTACACAGTTTCTCATGAATTTTAGATTTTGTATCCCAGATGACTTTTTTCTTCCCTCTTTGTTTATTTGTATCTCACATAAGCTCGATCATCTTTACATTTTTTGAACTCTTTGTAACTCTTCCGTTTTACTTTAATTGCTACTTTTACCTTTTCATTCCATCACCAAGAATCCTTTCCAGGTGTGATCTTCTTCTAGATTTTTCAAGTATCTCCTTAGCTACCACCTTCACACATTGTTTCATCATCCCCCTACATTATATTTGTATCCATTTCGTCCTCTTAATTAGCTTCTTTAACAACCTTGTCTTTAAAGGTAATCATATTCATACCCTTCAATTTTCACATTTTAATACTCAATTTTTGAACTTGGATCCCTCTCTTCTGCCTACTTTGTATACAAACATCCATAACTCAGAATTTATATTGCATGATGACACACTTTCTCTTGGGATAACTTTATAATTCTTACATACCTTCTTATCCACTTTCCTAGTTTACAAGAAATCAATTTTGCTAGCATTTGTCTTGCTTCTATATGTCATCAAATGCGGCTCTTTTTTCTTAAACCATGTATTTACAAGTATCAAGTCATAAGCTGTAGCAAATCCCAAAATAGCATATCCAGAATTAATTTTCTCTCCAAAATCATTTCCCCTATGCACACTCTCAAAACCATCTCATCTTTCACCTATATATCTATTTAAGTCCCCTCTAATGAATAACTTCTCACTAGTGGGTATTCTTTGACTTTTTCATCTAAATTATCTTAAATTTTCTTCTTATTAGTCTCATCTAAGCCTATTTGGGATGCATAAACACTAAATACATTTAGAATCTCCTCCCTAATTATAAGGTTAATACATAAAATTCGATTACCCTTTTGGCTCATATCAACATCTTTAGGGTAAACTCTTAGAAATAATTATTCTAGCCCCATTTATGTTCTTATCCTTGAATGTGTATCATAACTTATAACCCCACGATGCTATCTCTTTGACTTTATCACTTGTCTACTTAGTCTTCTGAATACGTATATACTTATTCTTTTTTTGTTCATCACTTCTCCAATCGTAGCTAGCCGGCCAATCAAAGATCCTCTGTTCCAAGATACCAGATGAACCCTATTTTCTTGAACTAACTTATTTACCCATACTCATTCATCCAAATGCAAGAATCCTTATCTATTTTTTGCCACATTCGGGCATCATTGTAACCCATTGCTTGAGGGGAATGCCCTAGCTTGTACCATTTCCAATTTAACACTACACTCGAGGTCCGATGTAGCGCATCGCCTAGGGAACGTCCAAGCCCTTGCCAATTTAACACAACACCCCGAATTTGATGTAGCGCATCGCTAAGTAGAGAATGCCCCAACAAAATTCTTATTTGGTTCCATTTCATATGTTGTGACTATTTTTTATAGTTGACCATTAACGTATCGCAACATTCCCCCTTTAACCAGACTTGGGACAGATTATGTATCATGAAATACATAGGTAGATTTACCTCTTTTTCTGTGATTAATGCTTTCATATTTATAGAGTTTGGGAGAATGTCTTCCCCCTAATAAACTTGAATTTTAAATTTTGAATACATGTTAGTTATTTGTATCTATCAATTTGTTGAGAGATTTTTCTCAACGGCTTAAACCTATCTTTTGTTGAGTGATTTGCTCAACTGCAGTATCGAGCATTGTCCAAAATCTCGAGGCTTCCAAAACCTCGGATTTATCACCTTGGAGCCTTGAATTTTATGATTTTAAGGCCCAATTGTATAGGCAAAAAAAATGGACTTATGATGCCGATATTCTGGGCTTTTGGGCTTTTTTTACGTTGAATCCATTGAGAGTATAAATACTTAATTTTAACTTAATTTAGTCGAAATTTCCATGCCAATTCGATCCAACGTAATATTTTATTTTTGTTTTATTTAGTTGATTCTAATGTATTGCAATTTGGGCCCGATGATGATGAACAAACATTGGTACATGCAACCAAAGCGGCATTTACTAAGAAGTGAAATTATTTTGCCATTTCATAGGTACAGCCAACAATCTAGGCACATGCGAGCGCTATTGATACTGTGTGTAACGTTCTTGAAGATGACTTTGGGAATTATTTTACAAATACAGGTTGAGCAAAAAAACATGTCTTAATTGTGTCGACAAATCCTACCCTGACTGCAAAAGAAGTGTTTGCTAAAATATGTGTCTGGACTTACTATAAATCTCACCCAGTCCCATCTTTTAGAAAATTACGAGGGTGTGTCTTTTATCATTTGTGCTTAGGTTACTGGTGAAACATGAGAAATACCGTTATTTTAATGCATAATTTCTCAATTTCACATACACATTTTGGTTCAAGTGAGCGAGCTCTCTGTCTTTCTCATTTTTTTTTTATTCCAACCTAAGGTGAAAAAGCACTTCTTAGCAATCCTCATTACTACTATTATATGCAAAAGTAACAACTTAATGGAGTGAGATTTTATACATATTTGTATTGAGGAATTTCTTATATACTACTACACATATAATGACACATTAGAGATAATATTGACACTTAAAAAAAATAAATCAAAGTTATAATAAAAAATTATTTTCTCTTATATATTACATGTACGATGATCTATGAAAAATTTCTACTTACAAATATATATAAAACTTCAGTCTTTCACAATTGTCTTTTTATAAACAAATTTTCTCTCTCAGGGTATAAAGGAGCTCTTGATTCAATTCCTGCCAACTGTGTAGCTGATGGTGACCCCTTCAGTAAACTCTTTTCTTATTTTTCAAAATTTTGAGCACCGCAAGATCAATTCCGACCGAATTAGTTTAAAAATTTTATTAAATGTTTTTTGTTTTTTTTTTGTTTTTTTTTTTTAACTGAAAGCAAACTGATTGAATGCCTATAAATGCTGTAATTAATGAACGTTGTGAATCAAGCCATAACCCAGCTCATACTAAAAAGTAAAATAGGCTTCGAGTTTGAATGATTAATCGTGAACTTGCCATTCACACCCTAAGCTTCTCCCAATAGTATAAACAGTTGTCGGAATGTAACAGACTGGTGAAACTATCAGTATAGCGATTTTACCAGATTTAGGCATGGAACTTTGATTTCAAAGAACAGAAAAGATGTGAAAAACGCCAAATGTTCGAACTTAAATCAAAATATCTAACTCTACTATAAAAGTACCAACTCCCTCAAAATTTTCTTTTTTTTGCAATAAAAAACTAGCCCTTTGATTTTAATAAAATTACAAATAATTTTAATAACATCTCAAAATAAAGAAGGATAAAATTGTCCTTGTACAATAAAACTCTAAATCAACACATGTTAAAATTAAAAAATAGTTATCCAATCAAAAGTAATTAAAATTTAAATGTTATATACGTAACAATCCAAAGATAAGTAGATAAACATATAATTCATGCATATCTAGATAGAATTAGCATATTTATAAATATGATTCGGTTTCTTTACTTAATCAACTTATGTCTCTTATGTTTTTACTTGAAATTTTTTTTCTTACATGGTTTAAAATGTGATGAAATGATACGATTAAAGATGCTTTCCACATCCTTTATATTCTATTGTCTTTGAATTGATTTTTTCCTATAAATAATAAAAAAAAAAATTTACCGTTTACCTAACAATATTAAATTTTGGGAAATTGGAGGATGCAATTCTGTCTTAAAAAAAAATTATTTTGATGTATTACAATTATCAAATAAATTTAATATGAATGGACAATTTAAAAAGTCTAAATTTTTGCTTAACTTATTTTTAGAAAGATGATAATATTGTGGGGCATCTCAAAATAAAAACATGGATAATTTTTTGGGTCTGATCGAGTATATTTATTTAGATTTTCAAAAGCATACAATGTTTTTTTTGGTTTACACTAATCTAGATAAGTTTTGAAATTTGTTTCGTATTATAATTTGTGAGGAGTGAAGATTAACTCATTCAATAAATTGTTATACTAAAGGTCTCAATAAATAGCAATTCTATTAGAAATTAATTGTATTTTGTTTTGCCAGTAATAATTTTTCTTTCGTAACCATAAGTAATTGCCTAGATTATCTTCAATAGAAATTAAGATGTAAAAATTTTGAGTTAAAAATTATAAGTATTATGTGGTACATATTAGTTGATAAGCTAATGATATAAAAAGTAAAATAATTATGTGTTTATTGTCAAACAAATATATAGTTAAAAAGAAAATATGATTAAAGCATGAATAAATCTCCTAAAATTACACTAAAAAATTTGTTATTCTCTGATATATAAATTATTATAAAAAGTATAGTTATACGTTAAGTGCAAAACACTTGTTTCTTAGCTAATACTTTATAAAAAGTGCAAACTCCATCAAATATTTCATATATTTTTTATTGAAAATTTACGTTTTATCTCATTTATTTATAACAAAAGTCATGATACAAAAATTGTAAATTAATTAATTTTAACTTGCATATTTTTTGTTAAGAAATAATACACTGTCTTTAAATATATAGATTGATAATTATCAAAAAACAAAGCTTAAGTAATTTAAATTAAAAATATTAAAAAATAAGGAATTCTAGCTTACAATTGCTCACATATCTACTCAACTTAACAAAATATTTAAATATCATATTAATTCTCAAAAGTACAAATTAGTACCACGAGTTCACGGGGTACCTAAAATTTTCTATATGGTGCATACTTAAAACTCCGATAAATGATAATTAAATATTTCTATGTTTATTAAAAATTATTCAAAATTATTTTAATTTTTACTCATATTGATATACAATATTTTGTTAAATAATACTCCTTCCATTCCTTTTTAATTATCACTTTATGTTAGAACACATGAATAATTAAAAAATCATTAATTTTCCTCCATTGTAGAGAAAAAAAATAATATTTTACTCTACTACTTTTCATTAAATACTCAACATATCGCTCTAATCAATTATTAGGGGTAAAATTAGAAACAAAATAATTAACACTTTATTAGTTTTCTAAATGGATACTTAAAAAGAAATAGAAAAAAAATTCTAAAGTGACAATTAAAAATAAAAGAAGAAAATAAATTTATAAATCACTTGTAAAACACGTGCACTTCTACTAGTATTTCGTGCTACAACTTTTATGTGGTGTATCTTTATCTACTTAAGTTAGTTTAAGGCAACAAAATTCAAAACTAGATTGAGATTTTATACATATTTTTTCTATGTATTGTCATCTAAAATACGACACATGGGATTTTTGTGTACCCATCTTTTTTAAAAAATTATATTGAAATCCATAAAATCCAATGCGACATATTTTGAATGGATAATATGTAGAATTTGTATGTATTAAATCCTCATCCTTCAATAATTCCAAAGCAGGGAAAGAAAAAGTGAAATAACAAAAACAATCTTCTCACCAATAATCTCCACAAGAACAAACTCCGTTTTTGAAGTGATGAAACCGGTTTGCATCCCTCACAACAATGTTCCTGCCAACGATCTTTGATATCATCTTTGTGGCGGAATGACAATTGACACACGCTCGGAGATATTTCCTAATCCGTATCGTTGTCCCAGGAAGAGTACTTATCAAGCCATATGCAATAGCTAATCTTTCACTATGATTACAAAGTGCATCTACTTTATCTTCATAGTTCATATCATGCAAGACAGATTCTGTATCTGGCACAAACCCAGCTTCTTTCAACTTCCTCTCCAATTCCTCTAGCTCCTTGTATATCTCCTCCGCCCTCGGATGGGACTTATCCCCCATTCGAAAAGCTTGAATCTTCCCATTAATCTCGACCATACTATATCCCATATCTTTACTTAGCCCTCTCTCTTTCATCAAAGCTCGTACCTTTGCAACCCCACCCCACATCCGGACAGAGGCGTAGAGATTCGAAAGCTGAACATAATGACCAGTGTTGAGCGGGTCCAATGAGAAAAGTCGTTCTGCTGCATATTCTCCAAGTTCCAAGTGGCGATATATTTTGCACGCGCTCAAAAGGGCTCCCCAAATGGTAATGCCCGGTTCAATTTGCATATTCTTTATGAAATCAAAAGCTTGATCTAAGAGGCCAGATCGGCCAAGGAGATCGACCACACAGGCATAATGCTGATGGCGTGGCTCAATCCCATACTGCTTCATACTATGGAAAAAGTCCCATCCTTCTTGTACAAGGCCCGAGTGGTTACACGCAGTGAGGAGGCCAATAAATGTGACATCGTTAGGGCAAACTCGAGATTGCTTCATTGAGTTAAAAAGATCAATAGCTTCTTTTCCATAACCATGTAAGCCATATCCTACTATCATAGCACTCCAAATTACAACATCTTTATTTAGGGTTCGGTTAAACACCGTGCGAGCAAACTCTACACTCCCACATTTCGAGTACATGTCAATAAGAGCTGAACAAACATAACCATCATCTCTATAAACACTATTGTTTACATAATTATCCATCCACCTAGCTTGTTCTAGCGATCCCACTTGTGCAAAAGCCAAAATTGTCGATCTTATGGTAACATCATCAGGTCTAATGTTTTTCGATATCATATCTTGAAACAGATCCACAGCATCCTCAGCACGGCCATTTTTCGAAAAGCCAGAAATCATAACATTCCATTGAATCACATTGGGTACCTCCGTTTGATCGAATAACAATTTTGCGACCATTACTTGCCCACATTTCGCATACATGCTCGTAAGTCCAATCCTCAAATCGGGTTCAGAATCTAAACCCATTTTAATAACACAACCATGAATAGATTTCCCATGTTCCAAGTCTTCTATATCAGTGTAAGCCCTTAAAACACTCACAAGAGAAATCCAATCCGGTTTCACATTAAACCTCTTCATTTCACTAAAAAATTTCAAAGCTTCCAATGGTTGCCCATTCTGAGCATACCCAGAAATAATACAAGTCCACGAAACAACCGTCCTATCACTTACCCCGTCAAACACAATCCTCGCATTCTCAATGTCACCACATTTAGTGTAAAATGACACAAGCCCATTTTGCAGAAACACGTCAAAACTCAACCCATGCCTGAAAATTTGTCCATGCACAACCCGACCCACATCGAATGTCGAAAATCCACCGCATGCTTTAAGCACGTGAGGAAATGTGAAGTTATCCGGACTCACATCCCAAACCCGCATTCTCGAATACATATCCATCGCATCACAAAACATATCGTGCTTAGAGTAACACCGAATAATAGCATTCCACAAATGGACATACGGTTCAGGAAATTCGTCGAACACGTTGCGTGCATATCGGGCATCACCCATATCAGCACTTACATTTATGAATTTCGTCATGATGAAGCCGTTTTCTTGCAAACACGAGACAATTACCCGAGCATGGATTTGGTTCAAGTGCTTTGTAGTGGTCGAGGCAGACAAAAGGGACGCGTAAAATGACTCGGGTTCGTAGCCGTAGAACAAGTTTTTGGGGTGTGATGTGAGTGGTGAAGAAGAAAAGTGATGGAAAATTTGAAATGGTTTGAATGGGTTTGGGAGTAAGCATTGGATCAATGGGGAAATTAGTATGCTTCTCTCAAGTAATAGTGGTAAAGCCATTGGTCAAAATTACATTGCTTATATATGTAACCATATACTTATTTGAACAGCATACGGCGCCTATGAGAAGTTCGTATGGCTAACTATGTTTAGGCTGTTAATCGCACAAAAAGGTTAAGTGAGGGTGAGGGAGACATATATTAATGTTGATTAAACTCAATGTCAGCATTGCACATATTAAAATTCCCCCCTCGTTCTTGCTTCTGCTCATTTAAGAAAAAAAAAAATTAACAATTATCTTTCTTGTGCTCCCGCTGAGCTTCTGTTTCATGAACTAATGACGCTGGATTTTGAAATAGAGGAGTGCCAAAGTGAGCTTTTATATGTTTTTTCAAATGTAACCAACAAGAATATGGAAAATTAAATTTTCAAACATGAGGATAAAGAAATCCGCACACACACTCTTAATATTATTGTATGAATTTAATGATGACAAGCTGAAACCTAGCACGAGCTAATCTCTAGATGCCGAGTTTGAGTTCCCAAATTATAATTCATACATTCAATTTAAAAATAATGCATTTTTGTTGCCAATGAAGAAATTAGAACCCTTGATTTTGAAGTTAATAGCTAAACTTTAATCAATCATTAACGCAATACATCCCTTGGCTAACCGAATATGATAAATGTATATAAATGATAGATATTGTTTTCGAGCACTAATCAAGTCGAGTTCAGCCATTTGTTTTCTTAATCGAGTTGAGTTCTAGCATAACACTGGATTTAAACTCGAGTTAAGCTCGAGCTAAAATAGTAATTCAACAGAACAAGTCTGCTCAATTGGATTAATACTTTGATACCTTGACTCTTTGCTATTGAGTACCACTCTCTATGAAACTTCCCAATTGAGCAGATACAAACGCATGGAATATATATAAGATTAAATGTTTATTCCTTTCCCATAACTACCAAAACAGATACGAACACATGATGAGTGTTATGTTACTTCTTAATTACTTATATAATCTTGGGTACCATTTTAGTAATCCTTCAATGTAATCAATATAATATAAGTCGTTTTTACTAGAACAGCGTGCATACTCCTTTGCTATAGGTTTTCAGAATTTAGTACCTTACAGCCGTATTTGATGTAAACATCAACGAGTATGAAGTGATTGTATCTCATGTTTGGTTATCACACTTGTATGACACCATATGAATCACAATTGACTTCCACTTAAATCAGTTTTGGTACAAATTATACCCCTTGATAGTGGCATTATGGACTTGTTTGGTTGGATGTTACAAGTAGAAAAGTTTCCAGTGTAGGTAAAAAAAGTATACTTTTGAATAAAACCTCAAGTGTTGTGATAAGTTCAGTAAAAATTGATTTTTTTTTTATTGAGAATTGTGAAAAATAGTAAATAGTGTAAAATATGAACGGAATACATTTTTATGGAAAAAGTATAAAAATTTATAATTCTGCATAAATATATTTTTTTATGTCCCGAAAGTATAAATAAGTATATTTTTTCTTGTTATACAAAACATACATTTATCCTTTTTGAGTAAAAAGTACAATGCAGCAACCAAACCTGGACAGCATCGAAATACTGTGTCCCACTTTTAGCAATTTTTGTGTTCTGATACTAGAGAATTGGTGTGTAGCCAGTGGAGGGAAGAGCGAACTCCAGTAATTGAAGCCCCCACTGGGGTCTAGGAACGTTGAATTGTAGGGTAGCAGGGCAATAGATTACCAAGCAATTCGACAATTTCAAGACCCTAGTCCAGCGTAGGGGGAATATTATAGAAAAAACATTTCCTCAAGTACAATCAATAGATAATTTGTACACTTCGTCTCGAATCTACCAGATGCCAACTCCAGAATGATGTAACTAACTAGTACCATGAATCCGAGTATCACTAGCAATTACACCCTCTAGATTTGATAATATAAAATACCCTTTCATCACATATCCATACCAGAAATGCGGATTCAAAAGTGAAACCTCGATTAAACTCACTAAAAGCATAAAAAAAAGTTCAGGGAAAAGTAAAGAATGCGGGATACATCGAAATTGTCTAATCCACCGCACTGTTAATACGATTAAAACGATTCATTGTTCAAGCTACTAAACAGATAGCATGCCTTCTAAAAAGTTACCTAATAAGGTTGTCACTATTATCAAATCAACTAGCATAGGCAGAGGTCATAAAGCATAGCGTTCAGCAAACTGATATTTTGGTACCATATTTAGTTTTGTAATAGAAATACCAGACATTATTGGTCAACTAAACAGAAAGATCATTCTGTAGCTTTGCCTTTGCTGCGTCTACTGCTATTTCCAGTCTCGACAAGGTAACAAACCATGGAATCAACATCGTCTCCAAATATACTGTATGCCTCTATTGCTTGCAAATAGCTGAAACCCATTGAGAGCACAATTTGCATGCCGCTACTAAGAGCACTCTCCGTTTCTTTACGGGCCTTAGCTTCACTTCCTGAAGGCCCTATTATTATTACCAAAAAACAAGAAGTTAATGATCTAATGATTGGAGCACAAGAAAATATAAGATACTGTGACACCATAAATTAGAACGGAAACTCCTTTGACAGAGGAGGAACTAGCAAAAAAGGTTCACATCAAAAAAGAAATAGCACGTCCCTAATATCTTGTATTGAAAAGGGAAGCTATTCTAGAGCCCACAACAAATATAATGGAACTTGATATTTTCCTTAAATAAAAAAAAAATTAAGATATCTGTCTCCAACAAAGCTGCAAACAGAATTCCACGAGTGTGGGACCAGGTTGATATTTTAATATGATTAAGGCCGAGTGGTACATTAAAACGAAAAATTCATTATGAAATGGAATATTTTGGAAGATTGGTAACGAGTAGGAAGAAAAAGAGAGGTGGCCTGTTCTAGCAACCAATACTTCTACCACCGCACTTCAGAGGATGCACTGGAGCACCAAACAAGTTTCACCTAATCATCTTGCACACCATGTAAAGCACAAAGGACTCAATTTCAACCAAAAAATCAAGAGTACATCTACTTATGGTTCTTGAAAGCTGCTATCTTGCTTCTAAAATCAAAAACCTCAAGACAGACATGCTGGGATGCATTAATACGGAAACAAGTTTTGTTTAGCACTTTCACACACAGATTAAAGGTACAAAGTTCACATTAGAAGCAAAACATTCACAAAAAAATTCGCTTTTAACCTAATAAGTTAACAAACAAAGACAACTTAAAAACATCCCTTTTGATTCTCAACTTAAAAGAAATTCAAATTTGGTAGCATAAATGAAGGAGACTCACTAGCTCCAGCGGATGATGTTTCAGCACTAGAAGTAACAAAAAAATTCACTTATAACCTAATAAACACACAAAGATGACTTAAAAACATCCCTTATGATTCTCAACTCAAAAGAAATCCAAAATTGGTAGCATAAAAGGAGACTCACTAGCTCCAGCGGATGATGTTTCAGCACTAGAAGTAGAAGATTCGTAACAGCTAAGTTGTTGCTTGAATTTGTCATCTGCAATATATTCAGCTCGAGAGGCTTCCATTACCATTCGTTCAATTTCTTTTTCCGTGAGCTCCAGATCCGAGTAAAATCTTCCTTCCGCTAGTAGTGCCTTCATTATAAACCCGGAAAGAATCAAAGAAACATGTTAGTACAATGCTAAGCAAAAAGCATTTCTGATGTGTTCAATGAAAATAGCAAAACAATATTTACATTATCAATCTGCTGATCTTGTTGAGCTTTAATGGCAGCCTTGACTTGATCCTTGTCAGCATTTCTCTGTAGCACAGAGCACATATAATGAGTCAACATCGTCATGCACGGAGGTCAAAACGCATACAAAAGAAGAAATTTATACAAAAATATTATCACAGAAAAAGTAAAAGAACCTCATGCAACATATGACTGTCAGTAAATTGCAGTGTACCTTTATTCCAAACACTGATCAGTTCTAGATTGCAACAGACCAGACTAACCAACTTGATTATTAACTTCTGTGGCTATCTTAAGAAGAACACACAGTTCATCCATTGAAAGCCTTTACTAATTTTACTTTTGTCTTCTTAGCCTTTAACAAATACCGCAGCAGGTAGAACATGCATCTACGCCTCAAATTACAGTATCCTCTACCTACAACAGTCCGGTAATATTATGTTCATGTTACATGCATGCTATATGTATGTATGTGTGCGAGTGTTTACAGGCATATGTGTATACAAGGTTGTCAAAACGTGTCTCTGGCACGTATCGTTTTATATGATTT
>MKEJ01097655.1:0-10278 GCA_001753735.1 Embelia ribes | reverse complement strand
ATTATTATTATTTTTTTCCCCAAAAATTACTTTTTTTCCCTTTCTTATCTTCATTTTTTGTTAATCGGTCACATGCTATCCTCTCTTTTCAAATTTCTTTTTATTTTCCCCATAAAGCAAAATTAGCCATTTCCGCTTTCCTTACTCTTTCCTCTCTCCAAACACAGCCTCAGATCCATCTCCCTCTCTCTCTCTCTCTTTCTCTGCCGGTGCTCCTGAAACCCACATCCTCTCTAGGGTTTTTGATCCCTGCATTTCCTCAGGCTCATCTTTTATGCTTTCTCTCCTCATTATTTTCAGGTAAAGCTTTACGCTTTATAATCTATTATATCACTTGTGTGTTATGCTTATCTGCTCTCATTGTCAGTTAGATGTTATGTGTATTGATTGATCTTCAATTTTTCTTTTTGTTATTTTTGTATTTATTAGGTTTGTTTTTTTATTGGTATTCTTGGTTTGGTAAATATCTTAGCACTAACTATTACAGTTTAATTTTATTCTATGACCCAAAAATGTGTTATTTTACATTTGAAGTATGAATAAAAGAGTGGATATCTTTTCCTAAAAAAATTTTGAAAAAGGGGTATTTGGAGATTTTTTTTGGTGGGCACTTCAGGGTATGTAAAGAATTACAATGAAGTGTATGTATGTATAGATTGTAATTTCAAATTTTTGGGCCCAAAGCAACCTTTAGCTCAGTTCATGGATTAAATGTAAATGGGTTGATACTTGCGGCTGTTTAGAAAGTGAGTGAATGCGCTAATTTATACGTGAGTTGAAGTAAAATAAATTAGGAGGGGATATCCTTCCCAAAAGAAGGAAAATTTGAAAAAATGTGTTTTGAGATTTTTGGTGGGTACCTTACGGTATGTAGAAAATTACAATCTAATAGATGTACGTATAGATTGTCTTTCCAAATTTTTGGGCCCTTCCGTTCCTGGATTAAATGTAAATTGGTTGATGCCTGTGGTTGTTTAGAAAGAGAGCAAATGCTTATTATCAAAAAATAACTTTATTTTTTGGTTTAATGATGGGAGTTCTCTATTAGAATAGTTTTTTGTTTTTTTGCTTTAGTTGAGTGGTGGAAAGGCTAATGGCAGTTAAGTTTTAGTTTTCTTTCTACTTTATTTACTTAACATTCTTTGTTCCTAGCACAGAGCAAGTATTTGATCAAGTGTGGGAGTCTTAATAATGATTTGATGATATTTTGGCTCTTAGAAAGTCAACCGTTCTTCTTTTATCTCCATTGTGCGGGGGCAGCCCAGAGACAACTAGCTCTAGGTAAGTAGTAATATATCGTCCATATACTATGACATAAATTTCCATCTTCCTTTGGTGTGGGGGGCGGGGGGGAGGGGGGCGTGCAGTCGTATGATACAGTAAAAGCTTTGTATATATCTAATAACTCGTTATCCTTGCACTTGTTTAATTGCTTTGGTTTTCATAAAGCCTTGGATCGAACTAAAATATTAACATTCTCTTGCATAATATCCTTAGCTCGTTTCGTCCTTCGTATTAGCTAGCTGTTCTTCAGAAGTCTGTGATGTCAATGTTTACTCAAAAACAATGCTGAAGCATTAGCATCTTCAATATTACTCATGAAGTTTCACCAACTTTTTTGTAGTGATAACGAGTAAAAGATACTTGTTGACTTCTTTGCAATGTGGCTCTCTTGCTGTAAATGAAGCATCATCTAAAATTGCCCCTAAATCCTATCGTTAATTGTTCTATTTGACCTTAATACATTGTAATTTTCCTTAAAAAGCTCCACATACCCTGACTTAATCTCATGTATTCCTCCATCACTCATTCTTTGTTGACTCGTACATACATGTAATTTCATAATCTGCTTTGCTTTTAACATTATCACATTGTTCGATTGCTCATTCCAGGCGTAATTTGCATATCAAGCTCAAATTTAACTATATATTCAGTTGTTTACGTGTCCACCACGAACAAAAAATGAGGGAGTCAAAAGGACGTCTTTACGGACTGTAATATTTAGAGAGGTGGAGTTATAATTTATTCTTATTTATCTCTAGTTCCTTAGCAATGGCATGTTTAATATGCTTAGCGATGATATGCTGATTACTTATTGAAATTTTGGGCAAATAAATAGTAGTCTGATTTGCTACTAAACGTTGATAAAAATCTTATGGTAGGTAGAGATTAGAACTCATCATATCCTATGACCTGACTATATCTATCTCTATAAAGAAAATATTTTTTTTTCTGAAGATTCCAACTCAATCTGCGATTGCTTTGCAATTTCCACACTAATTGGGACGCAAGTGTAGCCCTGTATTTCAATTCTACGTGTCTTCAACAATTTCAAGCTTGAATTAATATGAATCAGTTTCTAGAAGTAATACCATATAATGTAAAAACTTTAAATTCAGGTTTTATGCATCTGATGATTTTGAGGGTGAAAGGACTCCCCTCCCCTTTTTTTTTTCCTGAGGTGGGTCATCGGTTGAACTAACTCAAAAGATTTTCAAACATATTCTTTACTTGAGATAGGGTGTGTCATACATTGCAGAAAAATGTTTGCATTTTTTATTCTTGTAGCACTGTAGTTGACAAGTAATTCAACGGCTTATTTTCTACTACAGCTCCCACTGGACAACGTGCATGGACATTTTACCAAGTTTCTTAAATTTATATCGGGTTGAGAAATCCATGCTCTTGATATGTCATGGACCCGAAATTGTTGATTTTTGGTGAATAATTTCTCATTTGCCATCATGATCTCTTTCTGATTAGGCTGGCTAAACTGCTTGACTGTCTGATATTTCAGGATATTCTTGATAGCATGTGAGTGATTGAAGGGTTTACATGTACGCAAGTTATAATGGATATTTCTTCAATACGATGAAGGGGAAGATTTTAATGCATGGTGTCCTAATTTGTTTATGATGCTTAATACTCCAAAAGCTACCTGATGAATTGATTATACCAAACTGAAAAAAACATTTATATACTCCTTTAGATTCATCACGCCTCAGACAGATCCGAGGGATGATGGGTTCATTTTCCGGTACTTGTGAAATTACTGAAGTAAAGGACGAGCCAGATCCGCCTCAAAATTATAGACGTTTCCAGCAAAGTCTTGCACGTGAGAAAGGTCCAAAGCTACCAATGTTGAAATTGGGATCTGATTGTAGTTTGGAAGATGATATAAATAAGCTTTTTGATGTGATCAAATCCAAATCATCGCCCAACAACCTGCAGTCTCCACAACAAGCCAGAGTGTCCTCGAGAAGGAACACATCGAAACAGCCAGTTGGAGTAGGTGTTCCTCGTTCGCCACAAATCGGTTTTTCTGGACCTGTTTCAATAAAACAAGCACTGAGAGGGCTATGCATATCTCAGGCTTCTGAAATGGCTGCTATGAAACGGTTATCAAGGCCAGCGAACTCTCCACGGCTCTCAGAAGCTGGTAAAATCATTGGTTCATATGTACCTATCGTACTTGAGACTGGCGAATCGAGTGGTTCGGCCCCTGAGGTTAAAATGGAAGGAGGTGTTGAAATATCTCTGGTCCCAGAACAGGGTCCACCCAATGCCTATGGAAAATTTTCCAAAATAAATCCCTGCAATGGCAGTCCTTGTTCTTCTCCTCAGCTTCCTTCAGCAGAAGTAGGAAAGGAAATGGAGTTTGCACTAGTGAAAAACGATAATATACCCACAACAAAAGCGGTTGCTAGTCCAACACTGAAGACAGAATCGATTTCTAAGAAACAAACTGTTAACGGCGATTGCATCTTAAAACCTCACCTAGAGAAGACAAGGGTACCAGAAAAGGTTTCAAGTTCTACCACGGTAACAAGTGAGATTCTTAAATCAAAAGAAGTTCCGAATCAAACATTAGTATTTGAGATATTGCAGGAGGAAGATGATTCGGATGGTTCTTCTATCACCTGCAACCCTACTGTTTCCCCCTCTATCCAGACAGGGAATAAAGCCTCAGCATCAAAGATAAAGCGCAAAGGCAAGTCACCGACAGTGCTATCTTCGTCTAATGCAAACAAAAGCAGCAGTAAGGGGAGCAAATTGACAAAAAAAGCTCAAGTTTTTATCAAACCAGTCCGTAGGAACAAGTCAGCTGTAAGAAAGAATCTAAAGCAGGATTCGACTTCTGTAGTTTCTACTTCTAACCCCGATAAGGAAATTAGTAGTACTTCGGATCCTAGCACAGGACAATTACTTTGCCAAAGATGTCGTTGTGTTCTGTCGAATAATGGGAATGAGTTTGGTGAAAAAAGTTCCCCTCAACCGAACTGTGAAAGTGCCAGCACCGAAGTTAGCTCGGGTGTTTTGAACTCTGGTTCAAATAACTACAACGAAGCTCTGGCTGTGATTGAAAAAGCTGTGAAGAGCATAAAAACAAAGGACAAGGGCAATTTCTCTCAAAGCTCGAAAAGTAGCATTTGTGACTATAGTGCAAGTAGTAGCATAAGTGAAGAGAGTATTCTTAGTGGGTCTAGTTGTGGGAATAGGCCCCACATGTCAAAGGATTTGAGGTGGGAAGCTATTCGACACGTCAGGAAAGAGCACGGTTTTCTTGGTTTGGGTCATTTCAATTTGTTGAAGAAGCTCGGTTCTGGTGACATTGGCACTGTTTATCTTGCTGAATTAATTGGAACAAATTGCCTATTTGCGATAAAGGTGATGGATAACGAGTTTTTGTCCCGAAGAAAGAAGATGCCAAGGGCGCAAACTGAAAAAGAAATACTGAGAGTTCTCGATCATCCTTTTTTGCCTACGCTGTATGGTCAGTTTACCTCCGATAATTTGTCGTGTTTAGTTATGGAGTACTGTCCTGGTGGAGATTTGCATGTCCTGAGGCAGAAGCAGCCTGGTAGATATTTTCCTGAGCAAGCAGCAAGGTTAGTAATTGAATTTTTTTTAAAATAAACTTTTACGCAGTTCTTTTGATGGCATTCAGAGGGCCTTATATTCAACTGGAAACATCTTACAGTATGTATGCACGATTAGGAGAGGTTATTTGGAAAGCCATCATTATTGTAAGTAGCATTTTTGTAGCTTGCCCTGAGTGCTGTGACACTTGATGACTGATAAAGAGTCTCTACTTGTTGCAGTTGTCGTTCAATTCATTTCTTGGTGTAGTATAGGCTGTTGGTGGAAATTTTGAACACCTATGACCATGATCAACCGGAAAACTTGTCTTATTCATACTGTAATTAGCATTTATTAAAATGTTTATTATATTCCCAAACTAATATAATACCTGTATTCCCAGGTTCTATGTAGCTGAAGTTCTCCTTGCTTTGGAGTACTTGCTTATGCTCGGAGTCATCTACCGAGATTTGAAACCAGAAAACATACTCGTCCGAGAAGACGGCCACATCATGCTCACGGATTTTGATCTCTCCCTAAGATGCTCCGTCAGCCCAACTCTCCTTAAATCACCTCTATCCAATACCGAGCCGCCACGTGTGTCCGGGCCGTGCACCGGGTCCAACTGTATCGACCCGTTCTGTGTTGACCCATCTTGCAAAGTCTCATGCTTCAGCCCTAGGCTCCTGCCAAATGCTACGAAAGCAAGGAAGCTGAAAGCTGACCTGGCAGCCCGTACCAGGTCATTACCGCAGCTTGTGGCTGAGCCAACCGATGCTCGATCGAACTCCTTCGTTGGGACCCATGAGTATTTAGCCCCTGAGATTATCAAAGGGGAGGGTCACGGGAGTGCAGTAGATTGGTGGACTTTCGGTGTGTTTCTATACGAGCTTTTGTATGGTCGAACACCTTTCAAAGGGGCTGGAAATGACGAAACATTAGCTAATGTTGTATTACAGAATTTAAAATTTCCTGAGAGCCCGTTAGTTAGTTCCCAAGCGAGGGATCTGATCCGAGGGCTATTAGTGAAGGAGCCAGAAAATAGGCTGGGGACGGAGAAAGGTGCGGCTGAGATTAAGCAGCATCCGTTTTTTGATGGTTTGAATTGGGCGCTGATACGGTGTGCAGTGCCACCTCAGCTGCCCGAATTATGCGATATGGACATTGTTAGAGTGGCCTTGCAGGAGAAAGGAAGAAAGTATCTCGAATATGGAGATGCGGGCGAGCACCTGGAGTTTGAGCTGTTCTAGACATAAGTTTTCAGGTTATATCTCTGCCCTGGTCACATGTGCATGTATTATCTCGTTTTTAATGTAAAGCTAGCATGGAGAAATTTCACGGGGTAAAGTGATATCGTATCTATCTATATCGTAAAAGAACATGTCGGTCTGTTGTGACCTTCCTGAAGATTCTCGATAGATTGGTACAATGTCCGAGTGTGAGCTGGATTGTCGAATTTGGGTCAACACTGTGCCACTGTATGAATCTAAGAATCCATATTGGCGACGTAAATGATGTTCTTATCGTACTGATTTGGGTTCAGATTACATTAAGATTCATCCAGGTGCAAGGACAAATGTTCTTATCGCGGTTGTAGCAATTGTTGAATTTGTGAGGACGGCAATGTATTTTTTATTCAACAGTTTCGTAATAAGCGATTAGGCAATGCAATTCACATGAATATTAGCAAACACTAGCCATGTTTTGTCACCGCATTATAATATAGGCTCCACAATTTACAATAATTTAGTTTAGTAGTCGTTAATATTTTCATTCTGGAAAACCTTATTAGCACATCAGTTAAAAATATTTAGACAACTTGGGAAATTCTTAACTTTCGTAATGGACCAGGGGCTGCCTGGTAGAGGCGCTGCTCAGCGTATCTCAGCCGTTAATTTTTTAATAAGTGATAAAAATTAAATAAGTTTTTTTATTTTTAATTTTTTTGAGATACATTTAATTACTGTTAAAAATTAGTGGCCCAAACGCGGTGGGCAATATAATTGCCAGAAATGTGGCTGTATTGCTAGGTAATATCCTTTGGAGGCAAATTAATGATTTTAAACAAATGGAGCTTAGACACAAACATAGTGAAGTTTTTTATGTTCGTTTATAAAATGCAGGTATCTTTGGGGGACAAAAACTGTGATAAAATCTAATTTAAAATTTGCACAAAAGCTTCATAGAAATTCATACATTCTACCAAGAAATTCATACATTCTACCAAAAAAAACTGTGATAAAATCTAATTTAAAATTTGATTACAATAGTGCAAATGATAGAACTAAACTTAAGTTACCGATTCGCGGAGCCAGAACAGTAGCGAGAGAACATTAAGTTTGTAGTTCAAAAAATAGCGAGAGCGGGAGCAGAAACGTGAGAGCGTTTGGTCTGTAGTTCCAAAACCGATAAGAGCGATAGCGGGAATTGAGAATGGAAATATTTCCTATACCCGAAGGAGTTAATGACTTAGAACTCAATAAGCGTATCAGACACAAATTAGCAAATGCATATATTATAAGTATGCGATTAAATGGAAAAATATTGTCTAATTAGGGGTATTGCACTAAAGCTAAGACAATCTAAAACCATATAATTTCTCTTAACATGAAGATTTTTGGACTATGATATTGTTCAGAGCTTAAAACAGTTTTTGAACAATTTTATACAATTTAATTTGTTGCCTCTGTAGACGATTAGAATGCTTAGTATAAGCTTTAGCTTATCAGTTTTTTTGCTTAAAAATTGGATAACGTTTGATTGTTTAGCTTTCAAGCTGAGCTTATTTGTTGTTTTGACCTAAATATGTAGTAAATTTTGAGCTGGATGGATTAAGTTTTTTTTTAGTTAAAAATAAATGGTCTTATTTGCTTAAAAGTTATAACCAAACAAACCCTAATCAAAACAAAAATTAAATCCAAGCAAGATAAGAAAACAAATTTTTACATGCTTTTTATATTTTGAGACTCGATAGTCGTGGAATAGTTTCATGACCTAAGACGATGCAAAAGCATGATGCTTTTGAAAAGTCACATTATATCATACTATGTATTAAAGTCAAATATATTTGTCAAATTAGGTAACAATCCATAGAACTCTATCTAAAAGAGAAACACAACTTGCAGGCTTGCGTGAAATAAATCAAATTGGAAATGAATTTCTATTGTATTTGCATCTTCGTTGAGGACAAAGGCGGATCCAAGACATATGAATAAATTTTATATTGTAAAATTATAATTATAATTATAAAATAAAATAAATCATTAGTTTCACATAAACTTGAAAAAAGTGCTTCCCAATCTAGAAATTTTAGATGCATTTGAGTTTTAGAAGATTGTAGAGATTTACATGAATTATTGTGTTTAATATCACGTGAATAGCATGAACGAATTTTTTTACCTTTGAATTTGAGATAAAATCACGAATATGATCAATTGAAAAACTTGAATTGTGTTTACAGACCAATTGGAAAAATTAAACTTGAATTATAGTTTCTCAAGTTTCCCCATTTTTTGGGTAAAGACTAAAATTGATTTTACATTTTCTTCATTGAAAATTATAAAATTATTTTTGTAATATATTCGATTTATGTGGCTAATAATTTGCCAGTTGCATGCAATAGAAGTGTTTTACATATTTCTTCCTTTAATTTTTTACCACCTGATTTGCTAAATGCACTTTTTCTGCTTGGATTTAAATAAAATATTTATTAACACTATCTAATAAATATTGTCTCGTAAACATAACAAATGAGAAATGAAATAATTCGAAAACATTTTATGCTAGTGTTGAACTAGAAAACCTCTTTATGATGAGAAATACTCGTAGGCAATGAACCATTTGCACACTATTTCTTTTAATATTATTTAGAAATTGCTTTTTGATGAGGCAACATTTCTTCAAAGGTTTATTATTATCACATGGTAGTGCAATTAAGGTTTTTAAAACTTTGGGTATTTTGGTTTGTAGTTCTTCTGACGTAATAAGGAGAAAATATTTAAAGACAAAACATCCACCATGACAATTATTTTGCTCTACTTTAAGTGAATTTCGATTGGTGATATTTGGGTGGGAGAGAGACAGACTGCTTGGCTAAGATTAAAAGTTTGAAATTCGGAAAAAAAAAAATTAATTAAAAAAAATTATTTAATGTTAGTTGCTAATTCGAAAATCAACCGGTCGAATACGTTGGGCACGGGCTGTTCAACATCTTTGTCAGGCAGCCCCCAGATACTGTCTAAATATATATAAAGGCAAAATATATTACATCCTTTCTCTTTTAAGTGTCATTTTAGCACAATAAAAAGATTTGTAAATAATTGCCACTTTCATAATTTCAATGTAGAAATTTGGCAAATTACTGAAACTGCTCTTATATTAATAAAAACACAGTTGATGTATTAATTATTTTATAAATGAGAATGAGAGCTTGTTGTCTTTATTAGGGACACTCTAGTCTATTTTATTTTTACAAATCATTATCTTAATTAATGTATCCAAATCTAAATGAGTACTTAAAAAAAAACGGAGGGAGTACATTACAAATTTATAATCTCAATATGAAATTATAAAGTTATAACTGTACTAAATTCTAGTTATGTGATTCATAAAGTATCTCTACAAGAAGTCATTAAAATGGAGAGCTAGACAATACTTGTCCGAAAGTCAGAACACTAAAATCATATTGATAAATTAGAGTTGTAATAAATAAAATTAGAATTTTAAAAATAATATTTGAGTGTTGAATTAGAAATGGAGTTCATAATAATACAAACAAACTTTTTCATCAAGTAATTTGAAGTGAAACTAAATGTGGTCAATTGAGAAAACTATATGGTGCATAGTAACCAATTGGAAAAATTAAATTTGAATAGTAGTGTTTTGCATTTTAAGGCCAAATTTGATTTGACATGTCTGAAAAAATCTTTTTTTTATGCGACGTGTATCACGTATAAAAATGTGAAGGGCCACCACTAGTTAGTAAATTAAAATATTGATGCTATTAACTCCATTTATCTACGTATGGAGTTAAAACTTCATTCCTTTCACATGAATATATAAGAATTCGTTAATATGAGAAATTATATATCAGTCCTCTTCAATTACGTACTCCACTAAAATTATTACATAAAAAAAAATACTTCCAATATTGGAGTACACAAACATATATTACATACATTTTTTCAAAATATAAATATATACAAAACATAGAGTTTGTTTCATCAAGTAATTTTGTAGTGAAATTGACGAATGTGGTGACCAATTGGAAAAATGAATATAACCAGTTGCAGTACAACATGCACATGCTAATATAGAGAGTGGGTACTATCGAATGAAGTAGACACAAATTTATACACGTTAGAATTGTGGGCACTAACCCAAATATCTACGTAGAGAGAGGTAGGGGTGAGTATTCGA
>MKEJ01097651.1:0-11760 GCA_001753735.1 Embelia ribes | reverse complement strand
TTAAATGGGTTCATATTCTTAGGAAGGTACGTCTCTCTCCATATATGTATGTTTATATATGTATATGTATGTGCGTGTCTGTTTGCGTGCTGTTTTTTAATTTTTTTGGACATATAATCATCTTAAAGAGGTGATAGATTGACATAATTAAATGCCAGTGAAAAAGAGATCAGTTTTGGGTTTGGGTATTTAATTCACATAATTAGATGCTAATGGAAAATTATTAAAGTCAATTAACTAGCTGCCAGTGAAAGAAAATGTACTTTTGGGTTCTGTTCAGATTGTATTTTTAGTTAACATAAACCAAAGTGATTTAAGACTTGCATGGTTGATCTTTTAAGCTAAACTTGTTCATGGTTTTGCTTAAAAAGGTAGATCCTTTAAGCTTGTGCATCAGCTTTTTTCATACTAGTATGAAAAAAGTAAACCTTTTTGCGTAAAAGCTACAATCGAATATCATTTTGTAATTTGGCGGCAGAAATTGTTGTAACTTTCGGATCATCTAGGTTGTGATTTTTTGAAGTTTCTCCTGCATGTTTTATATGTAATCAGACCATATATATATATATATATGGACGACCCATTGCACAAGCTTGATGTGGGACCTTGGAGAGGTTTTGATGTACGTAGCTTTATCCCGTTTCCCGAGAGGTTGTCTCCTGGGTATGAACCCACAACTCCCAAACATGCATGACCTTGACCTATTGAAATATTCAAGTTAGGGTTCTAAAAACTATCAATATTAATTTCAGGAAAGACTAAACGAGGAGCAACTATGATATTCAGATATCATATAAATAACATGCCAACTTCTATTTTACTGTTCTTAGTGTCATCATCACAACAAACTTTCCTTTTGGATTTTAATATTCTATTGATAATCATCAATCATAGTAAATCTGTTGTTATCTTGGTGTTAATTTGCTACTTGACATCATTTATGATATTGATACAGTTCTAGACGATTCCCTTTAAAGGTTCTGTGTGCTGGGAATTTTAGACCATGTATTTCTTATTATTGACCTAATATCTCAAGAATACCAGTTCTATAATTTGCAGTATCTTTACTCTAAACTCGGTCATCATTCCAGCACTGGAATGGATATTGCCTGACCATTGCCCACATTTAGTTCCAGGAGAACAATGCGGTGGAATCCTGAAACTTTATTCCTTCTTACGAGTTGGACTTCTGCAACTTTTCTATGTGAGTGACCACTTGATCGTCTGCATATATAGAACATGTTGTTGAACGAAAAACATGTTTTGTACAATATTAACCCGAAAAGCAGATCGTTCCAGAACATAGAATTAAAACGGGAACGTGGTATGTCACATCATGTAATATGCACTGCTATAGGGTTATCCTTCTATAGGTTTCCGAGCATATATGAGACATTTATATCAAGTTCTATAAAAGTCGACATCTAATTAAGCCTAACTTAACCTCCTGTAAATTGATCATGACAAAAAGGAATAGCATCGGAATTTTACTTATCTAAATTAGATTTATCTTCGAAAAAAATTTAGAAAACAATTGTAGTGAATCGTCTTGGTTCGCTCAAGTTTGCCAATTTGGTTAGGAGGTGTAACATATTTTAGATCGTGTGCACCAATTCACAGTTTACTAGAATGTTAGTGATTTTGGGAACATAGGTTTTATATATCTATTTGTCAAGAATTTAGAATATTGTGTGTCAGTGTAGCACCATTTGAAATTTTTTCCAAGTTGAAGAAGAAAGCCTACCTTACATTTGATCTTGAGCAGATGTAATTACGATATAATTGCGTGAAATTTCTGAGGTATTCATGCATCAAAAGGCAAAAGCAAACTCTAGAAGAGTGTACCAGTATATCTACCATACCAAGATCTAGTGACATCTAGGCATTAGTGAAGCTAGTAGTTAATTTCATCTTCTCACCCAACTTGATAGCTTTTTATTGGGGAAAAGTATGTTTAACAAACTGCATCTTTTCTTTTGCTTGAAGACTACAATTAGCATTGTCATTTAAAAGTACAAACTGCACTTGATGGGTTCTCATGACGTCATTGATTGTTCCTTACAGGTGTTGTGGTTTTACCCATTGTACCTATTGAGCTTTATCCTAAGCACTCTATGGTATTTCCTTTTCTTTTCCTTTATACGTGATTGCTGTTCTCATTTTGAACATTTTCCACTGTTAAAATTCACGAAATTTGACTTGTAAAGGTACAATGACATTGCTAAGTACGGTTTTCTTGCAATTGAAAAAGTTGGGCCTACTGGTTCAGAGCCACAAAGCTTGCAGGATCAATCGAGCTTACAAAATTCAACTCAAACGAGTAGACCCATCGACCTTGGAGGGTAAAGTTTCACTGTGTCTGATCTAAAACCTGATGTTAAAAACTTTCGAATGCTTTCACAACAAAAAGCTATTTCTTGTGTTATATATTGATGTTGTAGTGGTGAAATGGCTATTCACAGGGTCATGCTTGGAATTGCAGAACAAGCCTATTCAATCATCCTTTTGAACGTCTTTTTCCTGCAGGTGGAATAAAATTTTCTGCATTTTTTGTTTCCTCGTTGTGCTCCTTATTTCTTTGGAAAATTATAATTTGTAATTACCACCACTTGATTTTATTTTGAAGATGCCAAAGTTCTTTTCTGATCTTATATGTAGGTTCAGTTCACAAGTTTTATACCATATATTGGAATGCCTTTGAATTTCTTACTTACTTCTTGGATGTACGCATACTACTGCTTTGAGTACGTGGTAATTTTGCTCCTCATCTTTTGTTTTTTTATTGTTATGTTTGCACTGTGTTTATGCCTTGTCATCTCGACATTCTGTAATTTGTTAGGTACAAATGGAACTTCAAGGGATTGAGCCTGGAAAAAAGGCTCGACTTCTTTGAGTCCAACTGGGCATTGTTTGCTGGTTTCGGTAAATTATTCTTCTTCACTCATCACTGAGTTCTTTCACTTGAGGTTAATTTCTGCAGAGATTGTTTCCAGGGCGGTTAGGCCTTTTCGCAACTTAGGCCGCCTCCTAGGGCATCCTTTTTTCACCGAATTATAAGGGGCCCTGAATAAGAAAAAAGATGAATTATATATCTATTAAATATATTTTTTAGAAATTATTTTGATCATAAACATGTATTAGAATGGAAAGGCCCCATGTTAGGGTTTAATTATAGAACCTCTTCATTCAGACATTTTCAGTATTGGTCAAACTATTTGATGCTTTTTTTTTCCTTTACAGGAAGCCCGTGTATTCTGGCTATGTTTGTTTTCTCTCGTCTTGTGAGCTATGGGATAATGGCTATACTCTTTCCACTGGTAAATGTTGATCCTCAAATTCAATCTTTCCTTTGATTTGTTACGTATTCTTGTTTTTGATCCCTTATCTTGTTAGTAGATTTTAAAAGTTATGTTTTGCACCTGTCTTTTTTGTGTATTGTACCCTTTTAAGATTTTTTATCTGTAAGCTAGGGTCCGCTTGGTTGAGTTTTTTTGTTTTGAAGTTTTAGAATGAGTTTCTAAATTGGGCGGGGTTCTGAGTTTTTCATTCTAACAAAGAAAACTTGAAACTGCAAAACTCAGTCTAGTTTTCTAAATCAGGATGTCAGTTCTTTGTAAATGAAAATTTGAGAAGTCAGCCAAACATGTTTTCTGGATCAAAAAACTAAAGAGAAAATGAAACAAAGCTAAGTATTATATTAAATATGTTTTCTTGGGGGAATTTAAATTATTATGGGATAAACTTGGTCTGCTAAATTTCTATTTTCAATTTTATGCGTTGATCTATTCGTTTTCTTTTTTTCGAAAGTTGCATAAGAGTAACAACTTTCTAATTTTATATAAGTAGAACATAGTTTTGAATTTACTTGCATTTGGCAGTTCGTGTTGACAGCAGCAGGCTCAGATGCTGACAACCTCATCACTTCTCAAAGGAAAATGTGGAAGGGTGCCGGTTTGACAAGAATTCCAATATTTTCTGCTGCAGATTATACGTCGTAAGATTTAACTCATCCGTTATCTTCGTGTTTAAAGATTTTAAATTTGGGCACTGAAATATGCTTGCTCACGTAATTGATGGGAACTAACCGAGCCAAACATGACTAGTATTCAGGTGAGAAGGTGCAACTAACTCCTAGTCAATGAATGTTACTTATTGGATAGATATAATTTGATAAAATCGCACTCGACGAGTGAAAACTAAAATTTTAGTTTCTCATAGGTTCTGTATGTACTAGTGAACAGTCCAAGTGTTTCGTCATGTCACTGTCACCAGATCTTTCACAGGATTGAGTAACGGGGTTTCATCGCCATTCAGAACTTCATATCATCAAGGCATTGTTTGAAATTGTTTTGTGAACCATTTAATGCGATTGTATGATTGTTTAATTCTCATTAGAGGCTGCTTGATGCAGACTAGGAAGTAGCTTAATAATAATTAGTTAGTTTTTCATCTAATTAGGATATCTTTTTATTGATTAGCAAATTGAGATTTGATTTTCAATTAGATATGTTCCAAAATGATTTAGTTTCCATGTTGGGAGTTCTCGAAAGCCTATATATAGAGCTTATGGTATCACTTTTTATTTAGAGTTGAGCTTACGAGAGTTTATTACAAGAGTGTAGGATCTTTTGGTTTGGGTGTTGGATCCCAATTTCTTTTGTTCCTTTTGTTTGTTTTTTGTTAAAACATTCCACCCATCCTTCGTTTCATCCAAGAAGTCCTACATCACCGCTTATATGTTATTTCTCCAATGTAGGATGAAAGTGTTATCCTTATTCCAATTGCAAGGCAGGACCGATGACAAGGCACTCTGAGTTGATGTGGCAAGATACTAGAAAAGAAGTTGGAACTTTTTATCTCCCTCTTTAGTGGTAAATGCTTCGGTAACTTGTTTTTTGGCTCTGAAAACAGACAATAGAAGTATCATGCAGGCCCTGAACACGTACGAGATTCTAGTTTCCTGCAAATATTGCTTTCTCTGGTTTCAAAAATATTGTTTCTACGAAAAATGGAATTGAAAGGAAAGCAATAGAGTTTTCGAAAGTGGAATTCATTTTTGTCTCAAAGTAAGGCGAAACAAGAATGAGAACTGTTTGGAACTCTGAAAAGTGGACCAAGGAACCAAACACGCCCTTAATGTTTCACTTTGACAACAATCATGGTGCTGCTTGCTAGTTCAAATTCACATTCTAGAATTTGTTACTATTTAATTTAATAATAAACGCACACGCAGGCACAGATTACGCATTTCGAGGGAGAGGTATCATAGAACCGTGGAGTTGCTGACATTTTGCAAATCTTAGCCACTTTGATGTTTTCCGTTTTTGTTTTATTTTCTGCAAAATCAAGCTTTTTGGAATTTAACCATGATCATTTTCATTTGTCTCGCGTTTTGTAGATCAGAAGCTAATCGTGGAGTGAAGTGACAGCATGGTCTGTCAAATGTGTATACCGAGTGCATTTGTAATTTAATCTCATTCCATGCATGATATTGGAAATCTTATTAATTTGGTGGTTAGTTCCGAATGTAGAGGAATAAATATCGTATGTCTATAATGAATGTGGTTCGCATTCACCCGATCTTATTGTTGCTCGATTGTTCAGTGTTGACTCTCATCACTGTACGTGAACGATTGACTATTCTTAACTCAAGCCCAATTTTCTATTTCAATCTTTCATAAGCCACCAATTAATACGTTTAGAGCATATATAATACAAACTTTCCACCGTAACCTCTGCTAACTGCTAATATAACCTACCTTTCTAAACTGTCATTAACTTCCCGACTAACCCCTTTTAACTTTTAAGCTAGTTAAAGTCAGTTAATACTCACGTGCTCGGTAGCTCCTCGGGGTTTGGCTCCATCACTCCCGGTTGTGAGAGACAAAAACCACCGCTCAGGTTCGGCGAGACAAGTGGAGCCTACAACTTTTTCCATTTTAATTTTTTGAAAACTGACTCGATAAGTGGTATGAAATTTTTTTTATGTAGTCTCAATCGTGTTAAATTTTTTTCAATTTTTGGATACGGGTTGTGGAAGAAATTTCCATATGCTGTCACTTGCATATGTATTAGCTTGCCACAGAGCATTCCCAATTATACGGAGCAAATCTTAGCAACAATTGAGTTATACTAACCATTCACAAAGTGTGATCGGGGCAAATTGTGGTGATCGTACGCTATTGTTCAATCGATTTTCGAAATTATATCCACAAGATTTTGCTTTCAAGCACACTTATATATCTTGGGCTCTTAGCCGTATGGTCTAATTTAGAACACTATTTCGACATTAGAGTGATAGATTGTCTCTCTACTATTAGATTAGATTGTGTTTGGTAGTGTGTGAGTCACCAGTAATCAAGTGGTACTATACCAATCCAATGATGCTATTTCTCTGTCTAAAATCACTTCTTCAGTTTCATCCACACTGTGGGCGAGGGGGGAAATCCCGCATTATGCAAAATTTTCACATTGCGGGATTTGAGAGAGTCTAATGTAACGATCTTACCCCTGTTTGGGACGAAGTTGTGACCCACGAGATGCAATGGAGGCGTGCATGTCCCTTACAGATAGAAATTCAAGTGATGAGGGGGACGACCGGAAACACTCCAAAATGTTGTAACGGCGGGAAACAAATTTTGGGTTAGAAAAAAAGAAATTAATTCATAGAGCCAAATTTGAAATTATATATAATGTTGGGAGTGTTTTAGAGGCGTCTTTACTCATGGGATTTTTCTAAATGTAACAAACTAAAGGGGCTAAAATGTAATTTTGAAAATAACAAAGACGGCCCCGGCCCCGGTCCAAAACAAATCGAACCGGCCACTTGTCTCTCTGTGAATCGCCATTAATAAAGCCTTTCATTTCAATCTTCACAATCAAATTAATTCCCAAATCTCCTATCGATGAGCAAACCCTAACCCTAATAAACACTAATTTATCTAAACCCCAAATTGGATCGTGTAAAGAATGATACTTTTTTGAGAGAGAGAGAGAGAGAGAGAGAGAGAGAGATGGAGAGTCATACGAGTTACAATTACTTCGAAAGACGGCCCATCTTCAAGTCCAAATCGCCCGCTGTTAAATGGTTCAAGGAATGGTAATTTGCATCCAAATATATATGTGTGTGTGTATATATTTATGTTTTTGCTTTCTGAGAGGAAAAGTAACACTTTGTTATATATACTAGTTTTAGTAATTGCACAGATCAGTCTCTCTCAACAGAATAATAATTAAATTATATATGTATACTTTTTCGGAAAAGTGAATTTCAACCAATGAGCGAGGAAGATTATTAACAAGTGACATTTTTTTATTAGAGAAAGCTGGTATTAGCAGGTTTTTGGGCACATAAATTGTGTGTAGAAATTCTTTCGCATTTTAGAAATTAATTTTTTGGAAAGAAAAAAATGGAATGCAGTATTTCTTGACAGAATGTAATTTAAATGGGGGATTTTGAAAGATGGGGGGGAATTCTCTAAGGGGTTTGATATCTGAAGTTTCAGGTCTGTTAGTTTTGTGAAATCTGAGTGATTGATTCGTTTAATCAGAACAAATGAGGGTAAAGTTATTATCGCTTTGCAGTTAAGTGAGGTCATCGACCTATTTGTAACATGTATGTTATAACAGTATGCCAACATCATGCTCGTGGTTGTTAATATCACATTCTTATGTTGCACCTTTTTTGTGAATTGGTATGATAGCATTATATTAACTTTTGATTGTGGTTTTGTATCCCACCATTATGTTATTATGTGTGCTGATATAACAGTTTTGATATGTGAAGTTGAATTTTTTTGGTTTTGTTATCCTGTGCTGCAATTCTTTTGGTCTACTGCTTAAATGCTTAACAAATTTAAAATTGAATCCTTACTTGATTTATTCAGAGGTGCAGAGTTTTAATCTGTTTGCAGTTAACTCAGTTGATTGATTCTTTTGGTGAATAAGCATGTCATAGCTTGATGCCAGTGATTCGTGCTTGTGGTTATATCACGCCATCATGTTTGAAGGTCTCTGTAATTTATAATTGAAAATGGGGAGATGAGGATAAGTTCATATGGTGGTCGATGTTTTCTTTGTGGGTGTGGAGTGAAAGGATCTTGATGAAGCTCAAATTTTTTCAAGGTTCACTAACCCATCACCTTATTTTTAAGATTTCAAAAGAGCAAATTCATGCTTTCAATCATAATTACCAAAACAGGAAGAGGAAGTGGGAAACGAAAGTGGAAACATAAGCAGTAAGCGCGGTTTAAAAATATAAAGGAAACGGAGAAATGGGAATATGATTGTAAAATTTGTCGGATACAATTATAAAACATGTGGGAAACGTAGAGAAAACGTATGTGATTCTTTAATCTAGTATTAGAAAATAATTTTCAAACTTATTAAATACATGTTATACTTGGACTTCTATACTTATATTCGATACTTTTTATAAACATATTACTCATAGTTTCAAAGAATATGCATAAAAAAAAACTTCTGTTTTAGCATAAAAGTGATAAAAATACTATATTTCACTACGTTTTTGTTTATTTTTATTTAATTTTGTATGAATATGTACTCATCAAATTTTCCATAAGTTTCCTAATAGTATCCGTAATGTTTCCTAGTTGTTTCAATGCATTTCCTCTGTGTATCATTCGCATTTCCAAAACATTTCCTAGGTGTTTCCTATACCTTTCCCTTCAAAAAATTTTGACATTTCGTCTTGGTACCGGAATCGTATTTCCGTCCACCCAAAACCGGTGTTTCCGGTAACTATGCTTTAATTAATTGGGAAAACACTTGATTTAAGTATCAAATGCCCATCACTATGTAGTGATTATGTTCGCTCGAAGACCTATCTTTACTCGAAAGCAGACGAGAATTTCCTCATGAAGGTTTTTTTCCCTGTCCCTGAAAAGTTTAATTTAGCATATAAAGTTTGCCAAATTGTAGCATTAGTTTCAATTGGTGTTGTTGGAAGACTGCAAACTTTATTAAATAGGCTGTATGAGTTGGTGCTTCCCTCATTGCTTTGCCATTCGTGCGTGATACTTATATTTTTCCAGAATCGGATTTTAAATCTGTCATGCATTTTCCTCGTGACCTTGCAGTCGGCGACATTAGCTTTGCTAATATTTGATCCTTATTTTTAGGGTGCCCCAAGATGTTATAGCAACTGGAGGGAAGTGCCTTGTTCTAAAGTGGGTCACAGGTCAGATTGCTTCTATCTGCAATTATTTTTTTCTCGTATAGGATACTGTACTATATAATTTTTTTTCTAATATGTTTTATCAATTTTTTCTAGAGGCTACGCTGAAGGCCATTAGAGAGAAACCAAAAGAACCGGAGGTAGCAGAGCCAGAACCAGAGCCGACTACAGAAGTTCTTTTCCTTTGTAGCTATGAAGGCTGTGGGAAAACATTTATTGATGCAGGTGCTTTGAGAAAGCATTCTCATATTCATGGGGAGAGACAATACGTGTGTCAACATGAAGGGTGTGGAAAGGTTATTTTCGGGATAATGCCACCTTTTCTTTTATCTGATTTATCAAGTTTATTAACTTGATTCAGTTAGAGAACTCTAGGGAAGTAGATATCTAACAGATCAGTATTTACTATTATTCCTACAGAGTTCAATAGAATTTTGTGGGCGTTCCCTCACATTAATGACCCGATGTGAAGCCTTATTTTGCTTCCATTTAGCCGACCCCAAATTCTTGGGATTAAGGCTTGGTTGATAGTTATTGGTGTCTTTGTAAATGTACTAAGCTGTAAACTATGCTTCCTATCGCCTTATTCTACAATTTGTGACGGATGTGGTACCTTCAGACTGCAATTATGCAGCATTGGATGAATTTGAATCATCTCTTATTTTTATTTGTTTTACGCAATTATGGGGTTTATGGGGAGTAATTTAATGATATGACAGAGGCTTGGTATATTTACAATTCAACTTTCGCCATTCTGGAAAATTATATACACTAAAATACTACTTTTTGGTGAATTTTGTGGAAAGGATGCATTTTTTGGGGAATTATGTATAAAAAGGCGTTTCCTTGGTTTAGACCTATTAGAATTAAGTTGATCCGGATTTAGTGCCTATTTGGCTTTTTCCTAGATTAAAAATGTGAAATCTACTGTATGAGAGGCAAATAATTTTTTTCATTATTTAATTAGAATGTGAATTCGAAAATGAAGTTTAATGGGATGTTTTGATCGAGATGTGGTATTTGGTGAGGCTTGATAATTGATCTATTAAGGAATCAAGTTAAATTTGAATTTAGCAAGTCCAGATTTTTGTCTACCATAATGCAGATCCAAGCTATTTAATAAAACGAACATTTGGAACTATGAATTGTAATTTTTCTGATAAAATTTCATGGTTGACAGTGATATTTTGCTTTAGGTCCCATTAAGCGGCTCCCAGCAGGGTTTCCCAATCTTGAATGGACTTATTGTTTCTTTGAAATTCATTAGTGTCGGATCAAATGAGCATACTCTCGGACTTGAATATGCACATCGTCATGACAGAATGAGGACACAAAAATGTTCGGGTAAAAGACGGCAAGTATCTTATTGAGCAATAAACATGAGTTTTAACATTAATTGTTGATTATGTTAGCAATAAATTGGGACAGCTTGGAAGCACGGATATTCCAAAAATGTTGGGCACCATGTGGGATCATCAAAACATGTTGGACACTCAATTCAGTTCACTTGCCTTATTGTATTTTTAAGCCCAAATGCTTGATGGACATTTTAAGGGCACACATGTACAAAGAAATGCAAAATCTATTGACCTATATTCCACCCAAGGATAAAGTAAAAATAATATTGAATTTGTAGTCGCTACTGGTTTATATCTTTTAGCATAATAACTTCATTGATCATTGATTCCATGTTTGTATAATGAATAAACACAGATCGCAATAGGGTAGGTTACCATATCTAACAGATTATGTTTTCATCGGTGTTTCTTTTATGACACTTGAAGGCCGTGTGGGTGCCATCATCTTACAAAAGTGCAGAAGGAATTGCCTTGAATCCAAGAATAAATTAGAAAGACTGTTGAGTTGTTAATTGCTAATGGATTTAATCTTTAAGTGTATTAACTTCAAAGATATCTTCTAATTATGCAAGGATAGTGATAGCATAGGGCAACTGTCCTTTATAGAATCGAACCTGATCATGTTTTCTTTGGTATCTTTATTATGGATAAATCCATCTTATTAGATTCGGGTTTGATATTGAATATTTACCATCGGATTGTATGAATAGCAGAGTAGGATGGAAGTGTTGAATTGATGTATGGCCCGCAAAATAAATGATTGTTCTATTTTTTGTTCGCCTGTTATGGTCCAGAGGTTATTTTCCGAAATACAATTTCAGCCGATGCTTCCTATCGTAGAAAGCAACATGTTAGCCATTGTGTGACATGGTTATTCTCGTGACCAAGCTATTCACTCTTTTATTTCTGCTGACCTGCGTCTGAAAATCAACTTGCAATGGTTAATGTGACTTACTGAGATAACATAAATTACAGACAACTCGTCATTCTGTTTCAAGAACTTTTTTTTCCCTTTCCCGGAGGCGGATCTGCAGCCATTTCTTCCTTTATGAATGATATCTTTATGTTGCTCTTATGGAGTTTTTCCTTTTCCCTTCTCTTTGGCAGGTATGCAATAACAAAGCCTTTTGTGTTGCTTTTGTGCTAACATTCTTCAGCATGTCTGATGTTCCTTTGTTCTGGCCGATTCTACTCTTCTATTGGATA
>MKEJ01097647.1:0-10394 GCA_001753735.1 Embelia ribes | reverse complement strand
TATATATTTAATTTTAGCAGCTAATTAAAAATTAATAGTCTGTATGCGTTGACGATAGATTCTGTAGCCTGTCATGCAGCAGGTCTCTATTCGCTCTTGGGTTCTCTCCACCCAATTTTGATAAACTAAGCATTTATTTTAAGTCTGATCTATTTAACTTTCGCTGTAATTTGGGAAGTGAGATTCGTCGCAACTTCATAGTAATAATTTAAAAAAATTTCAGCTAACTTAATGTTATATAAATATTTCCAATGGAGACTCTTTTATAAATTGTCATGGACTGATATCAGCACAACTCTTTGACTCATTCGCGAATCGCGACTGAAAGTCTAAAGGTTCCAAGTATAATTTTCATAAAGTTTGGGTATTGGAAGTGTAATTTACCACATGAGAGTTGTGTCCCTTTCAGTGTCACTGATAATAAACATGAAATTAATGGAAACAAGTTTTATGGAACAAATTGTTATTATCTTTTTATTTGGAAGTCACAAAATTGTTATTATTTATTAAGTTTTTATCCTTGAGATATATGTCGGGTGAATTACACTTAGGTCCCGTCAGTTTGAACAAAAGTTCCATTTTGTATTGATAGTTTCAATTGAAACACTTAATAGTCCTTCTGTCTTAAAGAGATGATAAATTAGGTCTCTACTTTTAAATATTTATATTTTTGGTCCCTTTGATTAATACTTTTTCCCTAATAGTTAGAACCTTAATGGGCCAAACTTTGGTGAAGGTAAAAGTATAAATGGCATCGAAGGGTTAAGTTACCCCAAAATGGGGATGGAATGTAAGGTTTTCTAACCCCGACATAACTTTAGAAAACCCATCCTATATCATTTTTTTAGTTCATAAATTTTTTCAACTAGTTTTAGTTCTCATAATAATTTATTTGATATTCAGATCCTCGTAATAGCTGTTTATGATAGTCACCCCTTTTATATTATTGGCTTAATCATTACTCTTAACTAAACCACAAATAAGGCACTTGATTTGCTCTTCATTATTTTGGATGTTATGGCCAATTTGGGATTACTTTTTGCTATCTACTTCTATTTTGTTTCTTGAAAAGTGTAACATAGGGTGTTCAGTAAAATATATAAAACTTACTTTTAATAATTTGTTTTTGTGTTTTTCAATTGTGCTTTCATAAACAGCTTTAGGGATGCTTTGAAAAATTGCTTTAGGGATGCTTTGAAAAATTGCTTCTGCTTCTTCTTTCATTAATAAACATAAATCTCAATTATATTTCTTACATTTTTCATATATACATATTTTTATTTTTTTACAATAAAAAGTACAACTTGCCAAATATTACACTACTTATCAAAGTAAGTTTTAAATTTTATTTACCAAACAGTAATATTACATCCATTTTTAGAATTGATTTTCAAAAATAGATTTAAAAAACGAATTTTAAAAAGTAGCAACATTCACCAGAATTAGTATCGAATTCAAAGTATCGAACCAAATTGAATTAGGCTAAACGTCTAGGGATCATTTACGTAAATATTCAATTACATGTATATGTATCTCTATCTCTATATAACAAGGTTAGCTAAGAGAGAGAAAGAGAGGGCAACGCGACAGGCGGTTGGTCAAGTCACTCCATCATCAACAGCCGGCGCCTACCTCATTACTCACTTCAATCGATAAACAGCCACACTCAAATACATACATACATATATATATATATATATATATCGTCATTATTGTCATTAATTGATTAATTAATATAATTAATATGGGGGAAGGTGGTCGGCCGATAGAGACTCGGGCGGTGGAGGCGATAGGCCTAGGGTTCGATCTGGCGAGCGATTTTAGGATCAGATACGCCAAGGGTAGAGAGAGACTGGTGGCGGTGGAGGAGAGGAACAAGGAGGACATTGTGGTCGGGGCAGGGGTCACCGTTCCGGCCGTGCCCGAGGGTATTCGGTGCGATAAGGGGGACCAGGTTCGATTCAAGTCCGACGTTCTCGAATTTAATCAGGTATAAATAAATTAAGATTTGGTTAGTTGCATCTTACTTCTGTACTTAGATGATGGAGTTGAAAAAGTATATTTTGAAAGTAATTAATTATTGCAAGAGAAATGATAGTCACAACCCCAAAGATAGATTTTCTTATCCGCTAACGTGTCAATAGGGGAATTTTTGTATGGGATTGGTTTTTATTTGTATTGTATTAATAACAGAAATTCAGATAGTTTTTGACATGTCAACATGTAAGAGAATCTGGTGGGATTTTTAGGTGGTTTATAATACAAAAATATATATTTTTTTTATTGAAAGTAGTGAAAATTAGTTTGTATTATTGTAAAATGGGATGAAAAAGTGTACTTTTATGAAAAAGCAACAAAGATTATATTTTTGAAAAAAATATGCTTTTGGTACTTTTAATAATTACACAAGTATAGTTTTGGTGTGGCAAACATGCACCAATTTTTGCTTTTAAACAAAAAACAGCAGATTTGTACTTTTGGTGCTTTCACCAAACAAACCCAATATAATTGAAATTTTTGTGGAATTTTTGTTGATGTGGCACAGTTTTGGAATTAGATATATTTGGCTTATTCATAATTATTTTTTTTTTTGCCCGGAGGATTTTTTGCTCTTTTGTGTATTTCCACAAGTCAAGGCATTAAATTGTTGGTCCAACTGTAATCACACCAGTGCTCCTGAAAGAACGTTTGTCTCTAAATAAATTTTAGAGATTAAACTCAAGGATCCAGGAAACACTCCACCAGTGTATCCAATACTGTTCAGTTGCCTAGAAAACATGGACTTGCTAGTAATTCCCTTGAAATAGAGGGCCACTGTTCATCTCTGGTTTATACATTTAAATGTAAAGGGTATGGTGTAGGCATTCCTAATGTGTCGACCTCTATTCAAAATGTAAAAATTATGGGGATTGAAATTTAGGGACCCAAATAGTTAATCTTGCGGGAGTGCCATGGAGGGATTGATGGTCTGTGATGATTGATGAATTTGACATAATTTGGCTCCTTATGATTTTTCCCAGGGGTTTACTTTTCTGTGTACTTCTACAAGTCTAGGTGTTTTTGACCGACATAAAAGTGTTTACCTAACACAGGTTGTTTTCAAAATAATTATCAAATTAAGGTAGTTTCAGAAGTTACATTTTTATAACAAACAGTCACCTGTGATGTTCTCCAATTCAATCAGGTATTAAGTTTATTGCTTTTCTGAAGCTTGTTCTGAAACTTTTGTTGATGTAGCTGTGGGAATTTTGGATTTTGATGGGTGTGCGATGTGGCAGTGGAAATTTTGAAAGCATGGTCGTGTTATTAGTGGTGTGCGATATGCAAAAAGGACGGAGAATGAACTAATCATCTTCTTTTGAATTGTCCAGTTGCTGTGAATGTTTGGATCATTTCATGAATTTTCTCCTGGTGTTTAAGTCTTTTATTTTATTGTATCGAGTCTCCAACTATTTAAGACTTGAATTTGATAGCAGGTGCCCAGATTTGAAAACATGTATGTTGTAAAGAGGGTATTTAACATTGAGATAGAAGCTTCAATTTTTCTGCAAAAGCTAGACCCTATATTGATATAACACTGCTTTTGGAAGAAAAGTTCCCACTGCAGGTTGAAAAATGCTAGGTTCTTCTCTTTAAGTTGTGCGGATTTGTTAATATAGCAAAAAAAACTTTATCATGAAGCAGAAACTTTATGGGACATCTGGTTTTGGTTTGTTATAACCCAGAAAGTGTGAAATAACTTTAATAATGAAATGGGTATATCTATGTTCCATTCCATTATTGAACATCTCCTGCTTCTTTGTTCTATAATCCCCATTACTCTTATGTGCAGATGTCCGAGTTGCTGAATCAGAGATCTTCAATCCACGGCAAAGTCCCTTCGGGCTATTTCAACGCGATCTTTGATTTGAGTGGATCTTGGTTGACTGATGCTGCCGATGTAAAACGTCTCGCTTTCGATGGTTATTTCGTGTCTCTTTTCTATTTGCACCTAACATCACCATTAGTTCTCCGAGACAAAGTTAAGGATTCCGTTCCGAAACAATGGAACCCATCATCACTAGCTAGGTAGGTTATTCACTATTTCTTTCATAAATGTTAATTAACTTATGCAGAAGTTTACAGCGGATTGGTTTTGTTTCACAGGTTTATCAAGACTTATGGGACCCATGTGATTGTGGGAATGGCAGTTGGGGGTCAAGATATTCTTTGTGTAAAACAACATCCTTCATCCCCATTTTCTCCCTCCGAACTTAGTGGGTACTTAGAGGACCTCGGAGATTGTCTATATTCTGATGGGACGAGCTCTTCTCCTCTAGAGAGGAACGCAAGAGCGGGCAAACAAAAGGTATCATGGTTCGTACTATGCTCGGTAGTCCTTGTTTGCTACAGGACATAAAGTAACTAATTCTAATCTATTGCGCAGGTGCCCGAGGTCTTCAAACGTATATTGCAGCCTCATACAATGCAATTTACCAGTATTACAGAAACATCAAGCAAAGAGGTAAGTTAATGGTAAAAATGCATGCAACGATTCATCTCAAATTTTAAGCAGTTTGGGAGATGGGAAAAATATGTATCTTCAACATACCCCCGCACGTGTAGCATCACTTTACTTCATTGTTGACCCAAACATGCCCGGAACAATTTTGACATTGGGTGGCTTCAGAGACTAGAGCTTATGACTTTTGCTTATTCTGATACCATGTTGAATTGCGGAGTACCATCTGATTTTAAAAGCAATAAGCTGTTGGAGTGGGTGAAATGTTTACAATTTATGTTACCATATTCTAATTCTATGACTTCTTGGTGACAGGGCCTCACAATTATTTGGTCAAAAAGAGGAGGGGATGTCTTCTCAAATAGCCATGGAAAATGGCTTCAAAGTGTGGCCGCTAAACCTGATGCAGTTCTATTTAAATTTGTACCTATCACATCCCTTCTTACGGGCATTCCAGGAAGCGGCTATCTAAGTCATGCTATCAACTTGTATCTTCGCTGTAAGTGTTGGCAACATTAATTTCAATGAGTAATTTTATTGTAGGTACCGTCAATACAGAAATGATTTGCTTCATGATTACTGCCCTTTTTCTTTCGGTTAGGTACATAGTCTTGATTGAAAAATACTGCAGATGGGCTTTTGTTATTTGATGGAGAATGCACTTATAGTTGTATAAAGTGCAAGTCTTTATATTTGTAAATTTTGGTGGGTAGGAATTAGTTTATCTTATCTAGAGTATATGGCGAAGGAAACTAAAGGACATGAAGCGCCACCCCGACACATTATATGTTTTTTCGACATAAAATAATTGTTTCAAAATATCATTTATATTTGGGGAAATTATGAATTTCTTTAACTGTTTCTGTATCAACGCATAGTAGTTGTCTATTACATTTTTCCAGGAACAAGGTTTCAGACCACTGATAAAAGCGAATATGTAGTTTCTTTCCGTTGCTCATAGATGACACTTGAAAAGAAAATTTGGAATGTAAGACTGACATTTTTTTCGATGAATGTTTCTCTTTGTCAGATAAGCCAGCTTTGGTGGATTTGCAGTACTTCTTGGAGTTCCAAGTTCCCAGACAATGGGCACCTTTATTTTGTGAACTTCCCTTAAGGCACCAGAGAAAAAAGGCCTCTTGCCCTTCATTACAGTTCAATTTCATGGGGCCCAAACTCCGCGTCAATCCCACCCAGGTACAGTCATTTCCTGTTATTTTTATCTCTTTATGTAAGTAATCTGAACCTTGTGAAGCCTATCTTGTCATTTGAGTCATACAACTGTAATAAATGTCCCAAAGTTCAACATCAACTTGCAAGGATGTGCTTCCCATGGTTTGGGAGAGAAGGCGATTGAATATTACTAGTAGTGCCTTTAACGTCAACCAAACTAACCACTCAATTCTCGGTGCTTTGAACTTGAGTCAGAAAGGTTTACGTCCCAACAGGGACAAAGTGATGCTTAGGCCAGGTGGCCGTGGCTCCCTTTATTTCTTGTTGAAACCCCACACCTGATAGGTTGTGCTTCCGATAAAGAATTCCAAAATCATTATTGTTGTCCCTGTTTTAGTATCCAGAAACTAGCCAACCATTTTATCAAGTATGTTACATGGCTGACATTTTAATAATTAAATCAAAACTATTATATGCCTGATTTTAGTGTTTCCTGAGCACATTTCTTGTGATGTGCTAGCTATTAGAAATATAGTTCAGAAGATTGTCATTAAGTTTCACAGACCCCATACTTGCAAATGGGTCTTGAATTTGAATTTCCTTTTCCTTGTGGTATGGTCAAGGGCTTCAAAATTAATTTTATCTACTCTAGCTTAGTGTCACCACGTGGACATTGTTGGCAATTGAACAATACTTAGTGATATAGTTTAGTCTAATTACATGTGTTACTGAATTGGTTTGAGGTGATCCCCTTTGTGTCACCATGCCCTAAAGAATTACAAATTTTAAATTTTTTTGGAAAAGAATTCAACTTAACAAAAGCTTGGGCAAAGAAGAAAGGATTTGGTTTCTGTACGCCTGGTGGAAAGGTTTTCTTTTCCTAGAGACATTGAATGCAAGTCAGATATGCATAAAGTTAGTTATGGACCTGTGGGGACCACAACGTATGCACGTAATCAGTCGTTCAAGCAATCTTGTGGAAATATAATTTCTACTACCAGTTTATAAAATAATGTCCTTTATAAAGGAAGATATTCTGCATCACCCTTTAGTTTTTAAAATTGCGTTGCTTTGTCACAAGGACAAGCTATAGAGATGTGCAAAAAGTTAGTTACGGACATGTGGAGATCACAACGTATGCACCTAATCAGTCATTCAAGCAAGCTTATGGAAATATATTTTTCTACTAGCAGTGTAGAAAAATAGCATTCTTTATAAAGGAAGAGAATTTATGCATCACTACTTAGTTTTAAAACTGCATTGCGTTGTCACTAATGGCAAGCTACAGAGATAAAATATCTTCCGAAGACGCCCTCAGTATGCTATTGAAGGTATCACATTAGTGATGCCTCAGCGTATTTATGTACCAATCCCATCTCTCATAAAACAACGGACTAGAATCTTATACTTTGTTACTTTTAGAAATTATTGAAGTTTTATGAGTGCCTGTCTAGTCATCAAGTGAAAATGTGTTTATTGCTGTTGTGTTGATAATTGTTCGAGAAACTCATGCCATAACCGTTGCAGGTTTCAACTGGTAAAAAACCAGTAATTGGCATGCGCTTATACTTGGAAGGAAAGAAAAACAACTTGTTAGGTGTTCATGTACAGCACCTTTCTAGTCTTCCTAATACCATGATATCAAAATGGGCTGATCAATCCACCAATAGGAATTGCCAGTGGCGAGGTTCGGATGATTACAATCCGAGTAACCAATTTTTGGAACCACTAAAATGGAAGAATTATGCAAATATTTGCACATCTGTAGTGAAGCATGATCCTAGCTGGTTAGAAATAGATGATCGGCCATGTGTGTTTATTGTAACCGGTGCTCAACTCATCACCAAAGGGAAATGGCCTCAAAACGTTCTTCATCTTCGACTGCTCTTCACTCATTTGCACAATTGCACCATTAGAAAAACAGAATGGGCTGCTGCTCCCGAAGCTAATAAGAAGAGTGCCTTTATGAACTTTAGCACCACTTTCACCTTCACGCAGAAGACACAAACAGATCCACAAAAGCAGCTTCCGGCAACTTTGAATTCCGGTGTCTACCCAGATGGCCCACCTGTGCCGATTCGTTCAGGCAAGCTTCGGAAATATGTAGATATAGCTGAAACTGTGAGGGGCCCACACGATACTCCGGGACATTGGCTGGTGACGGCTGCTCAGCTGGCGACTGAGGGTGGTAAGATTGGCTTGCACGTTAAGTTTGCTCTTTTGGATTATGAAATGCAAGAATCATAATTTTCGATTTGTAAATACTGAGTGGGTATAGTCCCCTTGAATCTTTTGTTCATTTTGTATAGTATCTGTATTTTTGTTTGTTACTCTATGTTTGCCGTCCCCTGGGACGAAAAAGTATATGATTTTTTTGGTGTTTTTTTTTGTAAGAGAGGTTTCTCACGGGATCCATGTATACAGTATTTATTAGGATATACCTGTCCTGTTTAATTAATACATTATAACCTATGCGCCCCGGTTAGTTTATTGAAATATTGCTTGTTAAGACTTTTTCCAACACCATTCGGTCATCAGATGCTCTCATGCACTTGCCTAGTAAAATACTCGAAGGCAAATGGAGGGTGACAACTCAGTCTTGACGTTGGATGACTACGAAGAATAAAAGAAAACAATGTAACTCGGCTACAAAGAACAATAAAATAAAAGAAAGTAAGATAAATTAACAAATTCTTAAATTTTATTCATCAATCAGTCTCCTAGGAAATAATTAAAGAGATCATATATATAGGATCAAAAGAATCATTTAATATTAAACTAAATCTTTCTAGAAAAGGAAATAAATTAAACTAAATAAAATGCTAACTTATTTGAATAAATAAATAAATTAAAATATCATAACCTTCCTTTCTGATCTCTATCGAATTTCAACCCGTCCGGGCTTGCCTCAGAATGATACGGTTTTTTAACCGTAGAGGGTGGGTTATATGTATGCCCTTATAAAAAATGTCTGTCGCGTTGCGACCACTTTTTTTTGAAACCTCATTGCAATTATTCACGATATATATATTTTTACTTATAGTGTGTTTGATGCCCTGACTTGGCAAAGGAAAAGAAAATGAATTTCCTTGATATTGGTTTTTTGAAGAAAATATCAAAGAAAAAAATTTGAAAGAATGTTAACGGGAAAGTTTGCAAGTGAAAAGAAAATTTTCTTTTCCGCTCAAAATTGGCCGGAAAGAGGAAAGAAAGAGAAAAAACGCGGCTCTCAAACATGTTGTACAAGGAGTCTAAATTCATCGCCATTTCTTTTATCTGTGTACAATTTCAAGTTAATTTATTTTTCAAATTCAACCACTTTCTATATGTTAATGTTATATACACTACCTATGATGGGATTGTATTTTTATAGATACATCCAATTCCATCATGTTTTAAAAAAAAACATAATTTTTTTTATATTTTACAAAATAATAAATATGATTAAAATCTGTAATTTATGACAAACGCAACAGTAACTTCCAAAATTTGTTTGGATTAATTTTGTACAAACAATATTGTGTATAGAATATAGTACTAGGAAAAATTCAAATTAATTTTTATTTTTCAAATAAATTTTGAAAATACTATCACAATCATTATAAATTACCTAATTTAATTATACTAATTATTTTATAGAAAAATTAAAAATATAAATATATTTTTGTGAAACATGATGTAGAATATGATGTAGAATAGGACACGAATACTGGATAGAAATCCATCCACCTTTGATGTCACAAGTATTGTATTTTTTTTTATAAATTAATGTAATAGGAAGATAAAATAAAATATTGACATGCTATGCAAGACAAAATAAATAATTAGACATAATTAAATGACAACTCCACCTACCTAATTGATGCAATTTTTTATTTTTATTTTATAATCCCAAATTGATGCAATTTAAAATATATGCGCCTTTACCTTAAAGCACTGCTTTACTTATGTAGATTATTAGGTGACTAAAAATTAAAAATTAATTATATTTTAGAAAGATTTGCTACTAATTGAGAGTTGGATAAATAAATATAGGTGAGTATTTTTCTATTTGATCTGTTTACTTATGGTAGCAAAACATATACTGACACTCCCATAATAATTTTTTCGTAAATATTTTCTTTTCTTTTTTTAAGATAACCAAATAAAAAAAATAAGTTTCCTTCATACTATTTTTCCCGCATCCAAACACTCAAAGGAATCTCATTTTCTTTTCATATTTTCTTTTATTATTATTAAATTTTCTTTTCTTTTGACAAATTGGGAACCAAACCTAGCAGTAAGGAATTGTTGCATGAAAGAGGCTTTTGAAGAACCAAAAGAGAAAATGAAAATACTGAACAATTGCTTTTATCTATAACACTCAAAATTAGGGATTACATGCATAAGAACACTTGCAGCAGGTTATATAAAACATATCTACTAGCTATTTTAGATATCCAATTTAGATATTCTATAAAAAAAAAGCTTACAGCAGATTATCTATTCTACTATCTAAAATAAATGCTCATCTAAATTTTAGCTTTTTGGGAGAAGAATATGTAAATTTAACTATTATACTTTCTCTCTCATCTATTTTACATTTCATGTTTCTCTCTCTTCTCTATCTTCCACTCGTGTATATATATGTAAGTATTATATATATAAATAAATATATTTATAAATATAGATAATATAAATATTATATATATTATATGTATATATAATATTTATATATATA
>MKEJ01097639.1:0-11169 GCA_001753735.1 Embelia ribes | reverse complement strand
ACTGCAAAATCGGTCTCTAAATAAAGCAAATCGGTCGCTACATAGTCAGCTATCGAATTAGCAACCGACGCCAGGTGGTGACTAAAATATTGGTCATAAATAAATTTCGCGACCGCTTGTTGTGTGGTCGCTATTTAGCCACCGAAAGGTTAGTCGCCCATTCCGTCACTAAAGTTGGCCACATGAATTTTAAGGGACTAGAATAGCGACCGATTTGTTTATTTTAGGGATTGACTATTCAATCGCTATATATTGTAACAGCTGTTATTTAAAGGCCATATATTTGGTCGCTATATGTTGTAACGGCTATAATTTAGAGACAATATATTCGGTCGCTATATATTGTAACGACTATAATTTAGAGACCATATATTCGATCACTAATTCACAAAAACCAACCCTTGTTCACGGATTCACAAAAAATAGCACCTAATCACGAATTCACAAAAAATAGCTCCTAATCACGAATTCACAAAAACCAGCACCTAATCACAAGGGTGACAAATAGTTTAATCCAAAAAATATAATAAAAAACCACAAAAAACATCCTAATCACCACTGGGTGAGGGAAACAGGCTAAAACATCAACATCCTCATCATATACCTTTATCATCATTCGGCTCCTGGTGGCATGAACCCGAACCACTCGCCTGCAACATCCAAAAAAGCCTTTCAGTCTTAGCATCCTGTGCATCCATCCGAGTCCTCATCGTCTGAACCTCATCAATCTTTGCATGTAGCTCCTCGTTCAATTTTTGGATGACCTCTCAGTAATCCACAGTAGGGCAATATTCGGACTGAGTACGTGCCATTGATAAGGCCACAAAGTCATCTGACATCCGCCCTAGTCCATAAACATAGCCTTTCTTATTTTTCCCTTTAACCGCCTTCAAGAAGAGGGCATTGTTAAAGGAAATAGAATGGTCATGTCCATGACTGTCTACCTCTTCTCGGAGGCGATGAAATTCCCCTGCATAATAACACAAACATTAGAATTTCCAATTACTTAAAATAATAAAACAAAATAATTTTTAATAAAAGAAAATAATACTTACAGCAACTCTCGCAGACTTGTCATTAATCTAAACCTCATCCTTAGTCTTTTTGGTCTTCTCCATGATCTCATACGCAGTGGGGTCTCGCTGAAAATCCTGCTTCTGTATATATAAAAGTATATTAGCACCATAACATGTACACATTTAGTAAACTAAAACAACTTAAAAACTATTCCCCTATGAAATATAGCAGACCACTCCCCAAAAACCAATCCCCTCCCAAAATATAGCCGCATTCCCCACATTTCTCAGATAGTAGAGAAACAACAAAAAAATGACTAAAAACTAAGCAAACACTACCCACTAGGATACAATCACCTTCTTCTAACAACATCAAACACTTTCCAATATGCAATAGTATCATCCAACATCATGTAAAAGTTTGGCAGCAAATAATACACATAAAGAAGATAAAAAAAGATGGCAGCATGATACCCCCTAAAAGAATGGTAGCAAATAAGGTGTTTCTGGAACAAAATCTGGAGATTAAATTAAATGTCTTAGAAACATTAATGTCTAGCTTTCTAGAAGTAAAAAATTATCATAATGAAATCAACCACAATTTATAGGAAGTCTCAATAGTTCTAGTTCATAGCTTCAGTAATGAATGAAAGGGCAAACTGAAGTCAATGTAAGTAGGTAACACAATTGAGTTCACAAGAAACATACAAATAACTATATCATTTAAACCTATGGAAACTGGCAAGGATCAAAGCTCAGATTACAAGTAAAATAGGAGAAAATGTCTAGATTCATATATGTTGAAGGAAGAAGTTAACATTTTTCAACTCTTAACTAATGACCAGAAACTGATATCAACTAGAAGAGCAAAATCGTAGTACTTGCTACATTTGTTTTTCCATATTTATTCAGAAATAAAAGATAAACCAACATGTAAAAGTGCAAACTTAAATTATAGGCCAACCAACCTAATGAAGCACTTACCAACTTCTTAAAATGACCAGGAATAGACCTATAACTGCCTGTGTACCGAGGAACAGTAGGATCCTTGGCTCAGTTTTGCTTCCCAATCGCGCTCTTGTAGAGAAACTTTGGGTTCCCAATCCAATATTTTCGTAGGCCCTCTAGCACGTGTGGATACAACCAATCACCATTATCCTGACCACTATGGATCTTATTCATTGCATTCTTGACCAACCTACTTCCTCTCGACTCAAAAGCCTTCCTAATTGCATTTGTGTCAGAAGGCAACTACCTAAATTTCAACTACAAGAAAACATCATATTGGGAAATGATAATTTATGTATGGCAAAATGAAAATGACAATGAAAAATTAAAACTTACCCCAAATTCATCAAACCACACGTCATGAACATTCTTATCAATGCTTGACCATGTGGGCCATGACTGGTCATACTTACCCCTATACAACTTCGTAATAGCCGAAGCAGGTGGATCAGGGGGGTTAAAGCTGTAGGCAATAAACAATATATATATAAGTTATATCAATAAACATAATTAATAAATATAAAGCTTAATTTATGAACAAAATAAACAAACGTAAATAAGCATAAATAGAAGTTACTCTAATATGCCAGCAGGACGAATCCATATCCTCCCATCTGTGGGATCTACCGTCCCAGGCTCAAACGGTAGCCCCCCGTGATGTGCACAGGACATCTGTATGGTCGATGTGGCTTCCGTGGCCGATGTGGTAGATATAGCCGGTATGACATGTGTGGATGGGCGTAGACTCTATGGCCAGAGTAGGAAGTGAGCTCGTAAAGCTTACATGGGGTGGGGCAAATGATGGTGTGGTCGACTGTCTCCCACCACGGCTGCTACGACCTCCACGAGAAGCTCGATCTCCGCTTGTGTCATCTGCCATCTATTTACAAGAAAAAAAGGAATACCATGGTTATCAATTATATATATAAATATAAATCATTAATTGACAAATATTTATTTTTTAATATATAAATTACCTAAATGGAGTCATTATCACTAAAATCACTTTCACTTTCCTCACTGTTGGATAAGATACTTGTATCCTTGCTTTCTTCGTCCAAATCATATTGACTCAGTAATGTGTCAACTACCTCGTTGACACCCCCAACATCTGCAAGAACTTGATTATAATCATCGGGATCAATATGTAGCGTAACTTGCAGCTCATTAATTTCAGGAACCTTTTGGCATTGAGCCTCTGTCTCGAGCTTACTAACTACATTATTTGTGATCGCACTACGCGCCTTTATCTTAATAACACCCAACCAGTCTTGATGCCCCTTAGGATACTGTGTGTAATAAACCTGGTCCGATTGTTGTGCAAATATGAATGGGTCATACACTTGATATCTTCGTGGATGTTTGACTTCAACAATCCCAAACCTATTGTCTACTTTTTTGCCCCTATTGCTAGTTTTGTCGAACCATTCATACTTAAATAGGACTAACTTTTTTATAGGATGGTCATAGTACTGTATTTCAATAATATCAGTCAATATCCCAAAAAACTCATTCTCTAATTGACCATCGGTCCCTCGTACATAGACACCGTAATTAGAAGTTTTCATACCTTCGCCTCGTGCCCTTGTGTGAAACTTATAGCCATTTATAATGTAAGTTTCATATGCATGCCAAATCTATTAAGAATGGATCTTGAATTTGACTTGTATTTTCTTGAACCTACATAATAATATGAAATTGAGTTTAAGTATATACAACGTGTTTTAAGGACAAAGTCAATAACTTATGTGATTTTTTAACCACATAGGAAATTGGTTAGCAATGTCCTTTTGAATTTGTGACTCTGATTTGTCAGCATCAATCTCTCTTAGCCATTTCATATATTTACTATATCATAATAAAAAGAAAAGGTTTAAACAAAGTATATAAATAAGAGTATAAAATGCATAAACATTGTTATGGACACCAACTTACTTTAAATATGGCTCCACCTCTTCACAATTTAGAAGCACATACAAGTCAACAACTTTAGCATCACGTGCACTCAAGTATGATATATCTAATGCGCCACACGCACGACCCGGATAATTAAAAATTGATATATGAGGACTAGATGAAGGAACTTCTCCTGCATCAATATTACGTGGTATTCTAGTCCTCTTTGTTTCTATGTCGGATGGATAGTAAAAAGAAACAAAAGTAGAGGCCTCCTCCACTAAATATGCTTCACAAATAGAACCTTCTATCCTGGCCTTATTTTTTAGTTTTTCTTTCAACGAGAGCAAGAACCTAAAAAAGAAGATTGTTTAAAGAGATGCTAATTGATGAAAGCATATATTAATTGAACTAGTCATAAAAAAAAGATATATACCTCTCGAAGGGATATATCCAACGATATTGTGCTGGACCACCAAGTCTTGCTTCGTGCCGTAAGTGGATAGGAAGATGTTCCATCACATCAAAGAAGATTGGAGGGAATATTGGTTCCAGCTTGCATAACAAGATAGGGACCTCGCGTTCCATGACTAACAATTGTTCAAAATTTAAGGTTGTAGAAGTCAATACGCTGAAAAATGAACTAAGCTCAATAAGTGGCTTCCATATATCATCTGGTAAAGAGGCGAATGCAATGGGAAGCAATTGTTGCATGAATATGTGACAATCATAGCTTTTCATACCATGCAACTTTCCTTCTTTAATGTTGACACATCTTGATGAGTTGGAGGCATACCCATCAGGTAACTTGAGCTGTTTAACCCATTCACAAACTACTAACCTTTAGAGTTTACTCAATACATATTTAGCCTTCGGTTTTTGAAGTTTGCCACCCCTGATGTCCTTCAACTCAAGTTCCGGTTGTTTACATATTTCTGCTATATCCAATCGAGCCCTAGATGTATCCTTTGTCTTACCAGCAATATCCATCACTGTTCTAAACACATTTCGCTCAATGTGCATGACATCAATGTTATGATAAAGCATGCATATTTTCCAATACGGCAAGCTCCAAAATATACTCTTTTTTGTCCAATTATGATCATTGCCATATCCAGATATTTGTTCTCCTCCAGATTCATAGATGAATGGAAATGATTCAATTTGGTGATAGATCTCTTCTCCAGATAAATGTGGGGGAGGGGGAGCGGTTTCAACATGTCCTTTCTTGAACGCAGTTTTATTCCTCTTGTAAGGATGGTCTACCTCAAGGAATTGATGGTGAACATCAAAATATGAAGTCTTGCGACTATGCTTAAGAGTGAAACCCTTTGGTCACCCTATACAACAAAGGCAACCAAGCCTCTTCGTAGTCATCCAACCCGACAACATCCCATATGCCTAAAAGTCGTTGATTGTCTACATTAAAGCTGCCTTCATCATGAAATTTTGCCTCAATGATACACCATATGTTACAACTCCATAATTCCATAAATGGGTCAACTCTTCTATCAGAGGCTGCATGTACACATCAATCTTACTTTTCGGATTTGACGAACCTGGAATCATGATTGTTAAGAACATAACTTCTCTTTTTATGCACATCCCCGGCGGGAGATTATATGGAGTTAAAATAACTGGTCAACACGAGTAAGCTTTACCATACTGACCAAAAGGATTGAATCCATCCATACATAACTCCAATCTTACATTCCGAGCTTCTTGAGAAAACTCTGGATACGACCAATCAAAATACTTCCATGCTTCTCCATCCGATGGATGACACTAGACATTACGATCCCTCTGATTGTTATTGTGCTATTGCATGTGAGATACGGTGGCCATTGAAGAGTACATCCTTTAGAGTCTAGGAGTAATCGGGAAGTACCACATTTTTTTCAGGGCATTTTTTTTTCTTTGCCCTTTCTAGTGGTTCTGATCTTGTATTGGTCAGCGCCGCAAAATCTACAACTAACAAAAGTCTCATCTACATATTTATTACGATACAATATGCATCCATTCTGGCAACACTCAATTTTCTCCACACCTAAAACCAAATTTGATACTAGCTTCTTTGCTTGATAAAGATTACAAGGCATTCGGTTGTTAAGCAGTAAGGCGTCTTCCATAACCTAAAAATATGATGGAAACAACCTTATGCCATATTGTAGTCGAACTTTATGCTAAGAGCAATAAGAGAAGCCGGCAATTCTGAGTATTTATGACAGCCATCCCACAAAGGAGATTGTGTAGCCTGCAACATCTTATAGAATTTTTTGGCACCGAGATTTGGATCCTCCTCTATGTGTTGGTCTCCTGTTGCACCGTCCTGTTTAATGGTCCGACCAACTTCTGGCCCAGCATGATCCATAATCATCTGCTCAAAAGGATTGAATTATTCCCTATGCTCACCAACACCATATTATACATCTTCCACCTCAACCGGGGGAAGCGGTGGCAATGATTCACCATGGCTAGTGCAATAATAGTAATTAGGCATGAACCTCATCATGTAGAGATGTGACATCATATCATCCCCATAGTGGAGGCATCTATACTGACATTTCTTATAAGGACACCTCATTTTTTGTTTTTGATGTATTAGACAGTTCAGGTCATTGCGAGCAAACATAATAAACTCCAACACTCCCTCTATGAACTCAATCGTCACTTCTCCATCTTCCAACCTCTTATCCATCCACCTCCGATGCTTAGGAGCTTCTATTACTGCTAATCAGAATAACAATACTTAGTCCAGGATCTTCATCTCCTTTTTATGACATGGTACGACCTTATCCCATTCGAGAGGAAATCTTTTCAATACTCATTGACAGTTAATCCTTAATTCTAATGTCTTATGCTTGGCGAAATTTCGGCAACATTTTCCATTGGTCTATGATGTACACGACTTCCACACAGTGACATCCACCATGATCAAGTATACACCCGGAGAACGAAAAGAAATATATCGGGCCGAAATTATATCAAGTATAAGATATGAGAATCAAAGAATTACTATTAACTACGTGAAGAAAAAAGTTTCTTCCCAAACTATCCACCTTGGACAATTCAAAATTCAATACAATGAGTGGTACCTTGAAAAGGTACACATATGCTCGTTAATATTGGATCTCAAATGGGAAACTAAGTCTTTTATACAAAAATAAAACTTTTAAAATTCAATACCAATACCAAAAACATACATCACCCTAGAATTTATAATCTAGGAAAGCAAACTCATTGTTAATCGGAATTGCTTTTGCTGCCAAATACCAATTAGAATTGGTACCCTACTATCCCATGCTGATTTCTACAATAGGATAAGGCTATAGAATAGAATTGCAAGTTATTTGTGTTATTGGTCCAAGAAAGCATTGCAAAGTTATTAATTAGCATACAATGTTATCACCAAAGTAATTAATGGAAAACCTATTGTAGTAGTCATCCACTAGTAGGAGAAAAATTGGTTGGGTAAGGATCCATAAATAATTAACTTGAACAATGCAACAGTGATAGATGAATGATCATTTAAGAATAACTATGAGAAACAAGTAAACACAACACATATGGGAAAATAATTCTTGAAGTGCAAAATCTTCTGTGAATTAGGACAGGACAGGTGAGAATGGTAGGAGTATTAAGTACTATTATTCAGGGATTATTTTGTCGAATTGACCTATGGACGAGTCGAACCGTCTTTATAACTACGAGGTAAATGTGAATTTGATCATAATCACATGTGTGTAAACAAGGTTAGACTTCTAAGATGTTTGAAAACAATATGTACAAATTCAGCCAAAAATTAGTATGGCATCTGATTTAATCCTGCTATTGTAACGTTTTACCATTTATGAAAATGAACCTTGTGTATATGCCTAAAAAAGTTTATACTTCTACTACATCAAATATTAATCAGACAAAACAAGATTGTAGCTTCATAAAATTGAACAAGATTACCCAATTTATTAAGAATTTAATATTTTGACGATGATGAATATTTTTTAAATAAAATTTGTTACGGAGGATAAAATTAGTCCCTCAATATTTCTATAAATAAATAAAAGTCTACCCAGTACTTTTTTATAGTGAATTTTCAAAACATGATAAAACACTCGAGATATCGAAATTGCTCATTTGTAGAGCTAATAATTAATAAAGGGATAAGAAATTCACACAATTCACCGTATTGCTTCGTAAAAAGATTTCAGATTATACAATATCTAAGGTCTAAAAAACAATCAAATAAAAAAAAAAATCTTTGCTCATGCATATGCTAATTAAGCTCAATGTACAAGCTTATACCACTAGACTTCACAAAAGAATGGTTACATGATGGGAAACTATAATGATACATATACCAAAAATCCCCATAAATGAAATGAATGAAATGTTGTACAAAGCTACAACCAAATTAACACCACAAAAAGGGATAATTATCTAAATGAAGCTGCATATATATGGTAGTATAATTACTCGGGGGAAAAATAAAACTACGAACCATCACAAGGTAGACAACATATTCTCCCAATTTGAGTAAAGAGCCACTGCAGAGGGCTAGAAAGAAATTAACTAGAGTCTTAGTAGCAAGAAAATTAGATCAAATAAAACAGATCACACGCAAGCATAATTATTAATTAGCTACTAATAATATGATCGCGATGATGATGATCGCAATAGTAAATCATAAACAACTATAACATTATATAAGAGAAGAAAAGATCTATTATTCACCTATTGAGCTTAAAGGAGGATTTGAGTTCTTCTTTTCTGAATTATTAGAGCTATTTGTTTCTTATTTTTACTTCAATATACGTAAATGACTATTGGGGAGAGAGAGAAAGGAGAGAGGTCAAGAGGGGAGAAAGACGAGAGAGAGATGTAGAGATTCTCTGTACAACAGTGGAGAGTTGGAGACTGAGAGCTATCGGTTGCGCAAAAGGGAAGAATGAGGCAGAGAGGGAAAGGGAAAAGAGAAAAAGGGCAAAGGCCCATAGAAAAAGTTAGGTCTTGAACCCAACGACTGAATTATTGGTCCTTAAAAAATACATAACTCGGTCGCCAAACGGTCCCTAAAAGAGCCAATATATTTTACCATCATTTTTATTTTTTGGGACTGAAATGGTGACCGATTATTGGAGATTGCATTTTCAGTATCTAATTCGGTCCCTAAATCTATTCCTATGACCAATTTTTGCAAACAACCAAGTAGTCTCTATACCAGTCTCTAATAGAAACGGATTCACAGCGGTCCCTAAATTCGGTCTCTACACTTCACTTGTCTTGTAGTATAGCCCCCTCAAATAACACTCTAACAACAGAAATTCATACCTTAACCAATCTTCAACATTTCCTAACCTTCAAACTCGACAAAGACAACTGCTGTCTTTGGCAAGCGCAACTCATACCGTATCTCCGGGGACAACTCTTGTTTGGATTTATTGATGGCTTTACTCCTTGTCTACCATGTACCCAATCCGTTGGCTTCCTCGACCCTTTAGCAGATAATTGGTTTCAGGATCAAATTATCTTATCGGCCCTTATCTCCTTCCTTACGGAGAATATTTTATCTCATGTGGTTAATAAAACCATATCCCGGGGCCTTTGGTGCCGTCTTGAACGGCTCTATACCACTCAGAACTAAGCTTGCCCATTGAATATTCTGCGTGAGCTAGCTACTCTCTGTAAGGGTGACGACTCAATCATAGAGTATGTCAATAAGATGGAGAAACTTTGTGATCGCCTTACACAAGTTGGTCAACTGATTAGTGATTCCGAGCTTGTTACCTATTTACTTGTTGGACTCGGGAGCGAGTTTGATTCCTCCATGGTAAGCATTACTACTCAGGCTGTTCTAATGACATGGGATGTTGTTGTTTATCCAATTTCCTCTTTTGAGGCTCGCATGGACTTTCGTAATGCAACTACGGATTTGGGTAACCCGAGCACCAACCTTACCGCTAGCAATTTTTTCGACCAGACAACTTGCCCAAACTTATCAATTTCTATCCGGAACTCTGCTTCTCGTGGCAATCAACACAACTCTTGTGGGTAACGTGGTGGTAGGCTACAGCGTGGTCACTATAACGTCCCGGAAATTGCGAGTGAATTTGTCGCATTTACAATAATATTATTAAAACGTATAATATTATTATTGCACTTTTGTATAACGGAAATGAAGTACGAAGTCTTAATGTGTATATAGAAGTATTGAAGTATGAAGACATGTTGCATGATGAACGAGAAGTTGTAGCTTTATATATATGTATGTTAGTCTCTTATTATCGTATCGAAGTCATAACCTCAGCATTGAGTAGTTTAAATAATATATTGATTGAGTGGGAAGTTGGATTTGAGAGTAGCATTGATGGTTACGAAGTTCGATTGTGATTGTTTAGGTTGTAGTTGAAGTATAGGGAGGGGTACTGGCACACCTAAGAGGGGTACCGGTACCCCAGTGCTCCAGAAGTATGCCCCAAGTTCTATTAGCTAGCATACCAGAGTAGGGTACGGGTACACCTAGGGTGCCGAGTGGGGTACGGGTACACCCAGGGGTGCCGATACACCACATAGAAAATATGTAGACCCGGACTACTTTATGTCAAATCCAGCTCTTACACTCATACCATTCCGGTTCTTCTTCTCATTCTTTTCTTCTTCTGATTATTTTGAGTGTGTGAGAGTGTGGTGAGGAGTAAAAGTAGGTTTTGATTCAAGGCTTGATTTCATCTAACTCCTGAGTTCGTACGTAGAATATTTTTTATTCAAGGCTTGATTTCATCTAACTCCTGATTTCATCTATCGAACGTTACAAGGCCCACCTTGTTGTAAAGGGATTGCATCATCGTGAGGGTGTTGACTACTTTGACACATATGCCCCGGTTTAAAACCCATTACTATTCACTTGGTTCTTTCATTAGCTGTTTTCTGTTGGGTGGTGTATTTATATTCTTGTATACGTTGATGATATAACTACTACAGGGTCCTTCTCTACTGCTGTTTCTGCTCTTATTCGACAGTTACAAACCACCTTTGCAATTCGAGAACTTGAGCCGCTACATTATTTTCTCAGGGTGATGGCTTGTACAGTTCCAAACGGGTTATTTCTTACACAGCAGCATTACATTCATGCTATCCTTCAACGTGCAAATATGCTTGGTGCTAAATCGATTACATATCCTGTCACGCCCCGAATTTCCATAAACCCGGGGACGTGAGTTTTACAAAGAGAAGAACAACATTTAATAATTAA
>MKEJ01097637.1:0-11128 GCA_001753735.1 Embelia ribes | reverse complement strand
AATTTAGAATGAAAAACACTGATTCAATTTCAATGTTGTTCTTGTCATTCCATTCTGATAATATATTACATCTTACAGTACTTCGGAAAAAGGAAAAAAAATAAAATTTGGGGCCTTATATCTAATCCACAAAATATAACAAAAAACCAAAAAAAACAGCATTTTAATCACCAATGGGTGAGGGCAACGGGCTAAAATTATCAGCATCCTCATTATTTACATCCTCACCAACAACTACATCATCCTGCTCCTGGTGGCCTAAACTCGAACTACTCGCCCATAACATCCGGAAAAGCCTTTCAATCTTAGCATCCTGTGCATCCATCCGAGTCCTCATCATCTGAACCTCATCAATCGTTGCATGTAGCTCCTCGTTCAGCTTTTGGATGACCTCTCGGCAATCCACAGTAGGGCAATGTTCAGACTGAGTACATGCCATTGATAAGGCCACAAAGTCATTAGACATAGCCTTTCTTATTTTTCCCTCCAACCGTCTTCAAGAAGAGGGTGTTGCCAAAGGAAACAAAATGGTCATGTCTATGGCTATTTACCTCTTTTCGGAGGCGATAAAATGTCCCCTGCATAATATCCCAAACATTAGAATTTGTAATTACTCTAAATAATAAAACAAAATAATTTTTAATAAAAGAAAATAATACTTATAGCAACTATCGCAGAGTTGTCATTGATCCAAACCCCATTCTTAGTCCTTTTGGTCTTCTCCATGATCTCATACGCAGTAGGGTCTCACTGAAAATCTTGTTTCTGCATATGTAAAATTACATTAGCACCCTAATATGTACACATTTAGTAAACTAAAATAGCTTAAAAACCATTCCCCTATGAAATATAGCACACCACTCCCCAAAAACCAATCCCCTCCCTAAATATAGTCATATTCCCCACATTTCTCAGATAGTAGAGAAACCACCAAAAAATGTAGCGATAAACTAACAATTATCAAAAATAAGAACAAAAATAGATAAACCAACAAATATACAAAATCATCAAACATGTTTTCTTTCTTGGAAATTATAAAACATGGATTTTATATATCCAAGACAGTTCAATGCCGATTCTTGATCTTGTTAGAAACTTAACAATCACATACCTTGCAATCAAGAGTAGATGTATACAAGATTGTACTGGTGCATGTATAAATAAACCATACAAAAGCTGTATGTATATAAATTTGAGTGAAATCTCATAAGCGTTTATATGCATTTCTCCTAAAAAGTAGCAAACATAAAACCAATACCAAACATTTCGGAACCCTTGACAAAAACAACCATACAATGATTAAAATAGAAAGGCACAGATAATAAACAAAAATCTGGTTTATACACATAGCAAGACATCGAATTCAAATATTCAAATTTCAATATACTGATTTTAAATCTGGCTAGAAACTTCATGTAATCTGCAAATCCATGTGTCTATATGCGCTTCAACTCAGAACAAATCAGTACTTTCGAAAATAAATCTAACACAAAAACAACATAACATAGAACAATATTAATAACACAAAACCCTAGACAAATAAACAAACCAAAAAAGCTCAAAATGAAAATAGTTGTTCTTATTCCCCACATTTCTCAGCAACGCTAGATGTGACTTTGTCCTTAAGCCTAATGTAAAATATCAGCATCTTTTAATAATGTAAAATTGTAAATACCAAATTCTTTCCTTTAGAGTCCAGTCGTTTAACTTGCAGAATGCTGATTGATAGTAAAACCACATTTGAATGTTATATATTCACGTGTATAAATTTAAAATCATGAAAACAATAAAGAAAATCCAATAAGCCCCTACCAAATTTATTAACTAGAAGAACAAAATCGTAGCACTTGCTACATTTGTTTTCCATGTTTAGTCAGAAATAGACAATAAACCAACATGTAAAGATGCAAACTTAAATGATAGGCCAGCCAACCTAATGAAGTACTTACCAACTTCTTAAAATGACCAGGAATAGACCTAGAGCCGCCGGTGTATCGAGGAGCAGTAAGATCTTTAGCTCAGTTTTGCTTCCCAATCGCGCTCTTCTGGAGAAACTTTGGGTCCCCGGCATAATATTTTCGTAGGCCCTCTAGTACGTATTGATACATCCAATTACCGTTATCCTAGCCACTGCGGATCTTATTAATTTGATTTATGACCAACCTGCTTTCTCTCGATTCAAAAGCCTTCCTGATTGCATTTGTGTCAGAAGGCAACCACCTAAATTTCAACTGCAAGAAAACATCATATTAGGCAATGATAATTGATTTGTGGCAAAATGAAAATGAAAAATTAAAACTTACCCCAAATTCATCAAACCATACGTTACGAACATTCTTCTCAATGCTTGACCATGTGGGTCATGACCGGTCATACTTACCCCTATACAGCTTCGCAATAGCCGAAGTAGGTGGACCAGGGTGGTCAAAGTTGTGGGCAATAAACAATATATATAAGTTATATCAATAAACATAATTAATAAATATAAAGTTTAATTTATGAACAAACTAAACAAACGTAAATAAGCATAAATAAAACCTACTCAAATATGCCAGCAAGACGAATCCATATCCTCCCATCTGTGGGATCTACCATCCCAGGCTCAAACGGCAGCCCCCCGTGATGTGCACAAGACATCTGTGTGGTCAATGTGGCTTCTATAGTCGATATGGTAGATGTGGCCGGTGTGACATGTGTAGCTGGCATAGACCCCATGGTCGGCGTAAGAAGTGAGCCAGTAGAGTGCACATGGGCGGGGCAGATGATGGTGTGGGCGACCCACGACCTCCACAGCCGCCACTACCACCATGAAAAGCTCGATCTCTACTTGCGTCATCTGCCATCTGTGTACACAAAAAAAAAGGAATACCTTGGTTAACAATTATATATATAAATATAAATCATTAATTGACATGTTATTTTTTAATATATAAATTACCTAAGTGGAGTCATTATCACTAAAATCACTCCCACTCTTCTCACTGTCGGATGCGATACTTGTATCCTCGCTTTCTTCGTCCAAATCATATTGACTCAATAATGTTGTGTCAACTACCTCGTCGACATCCCCAACATCCGCAAGAACATCAATGTAATCGTCGGGATCAATATGTAACATAACTTGCAGCTCATTAATTTCATGAAACTCTTGGTATGGAGCCTTTGTCTTGGGCTTACTAACTACATTATTTGTGATCGCACTATGTGCCTTTATCTTAATAACACCCAACCAGTCTTGATACCCCTCGGGATACGGTGTGTACTAAACTTGCTTCACTTGTTGTGCAAATATGAATGGGTTATACACCTAATATATTTGTCATTGTTTGACTTCAACAATCCCAAACTTATTGTCTACTTTGGTGCCCCTATTGCAAGTATTGTCGAACCATTCACACTTAAATAGGATTAACTTTTTTGTGGGATGGCCATAGTGCTGTATTTCAATAATATCAGTCAATACCCCAAAAAAGTCATTCTCTAATTGACCATCGGTCCCTCGTACACATACACCGTAATTAGAAGTTTTCATGCATTCGCCTTGTGCCCTTGTGTGAAACTTATAGCCATTTATAATGTAAGTTTCATATGTTTGGACTATTCTAAATGGGCCCCATGCCAAATATTTTAAGAGTGGATCTTAAAGTTGACTTATATTTTCTTGAACCTACATAATGAATATGAAATTGAGAGTATATACAACGTGTTTAAAGGACAAAGTCAATAACTTACGTGATTTTTGAACCACGTAGGAAAATGGTTGGAAATGTCCTTTCGAATTTGTGACTCTGATTTGTCAGCATCAATCTCTCTAAGCCATTCCGTATATTTACTATATCATAATAAAAAGAAAAGGTTTAAACAAAGTACGTAAATAATAAGAGTATAAAATGCATAAACATTGTTATGGACACCAACTTACTTTAGATATGGCTCCACCTCTTCACAATTTAGAAGCACATACAACTCAACAACTTTAGCATCAAGTGCACTCAAGTATGTTGTACCGAATGCGCCAAATGCACGACCTCGATAATTGAAATTTGATATCTGAGGACTAGATTAAGGAACTTCTCCTGCATCAATATTACGTGGTATTCTAGTCCTCTTTGTTTCTACGTCGGATGGATAGTAAAAAGAAGCAAAAGTAGAGCCTCATCCACTAAATATGCTTCACAATTAGAACCTTCTATCCTAGCCTTATTTTTACTTTTTCTTTCAACGAGCGCTAGAACCTGAGAAAGAAGATTGTTTAAAGAGATGCTAATTGATGAAAGCATATATTAATTGAACTAGTCATAAAAAAAGATATATAACTCTCAAAGGGATACATCCAACGATATTGTACTGGACCACCAAGTCTTGTTTCGTACGATAAGTGTGTTCCATCACATTAAAGAAGCTTCGAGGGAATATTTGTTCCAACTTACGTAACAAGACAGGGACTTCGCGTTCCATGACCAGCAATTGTTCAACATTTAAGGTTGTGGAAGTCAGTATGCTGAAAAATTGACTGAGCTCAACAAGCAGCTTCCATATATCATCCGGTAAAGAGGTGAATGCAATGGGAAGCAATCGCTACATGAATATGTGACAATCATGGCTTTTCATACAATGCAACTTTCCTTCCTTAATGTTGACACATCTTGATAAGTTGGAGGCAAACCCATCAGGTAACTTAAGATGTTTAACCCATTCACAAATTGCTACCCTTTAGGGTTTACTAAATACATATTTAGCCTTCGGTTTTTGAAGTCTGCCACCCCCGATGTCCTTCAACTCAAGTTCTGGTCGTTTACATATTTTCGTTATATCCAATCGAGCCCTAGATGTATCCTTCGTCTTACCAGCAACATCCATTAATGTGTCAAACACATTCATAAACACATTTCGCTCAGTGTGCATGACTTCAATGTTATGATGAAGCATGTGCATTTTCCAATACGGCAAGCTCCAAAATATACTCTTTTTTGTCCAATTATGATCATTGCCATATCTAAATATTTGTTCTCCTCCTGATTCATGGATGAATGGAAACGACTCAAGTTGGTGCCAGATCTCTTCTCCAGATAAACGTGGGGAAGGGGAAGAGGTTTTAACATGCCCTTTCTTGAACGCAGTTTTATTCCTCTTGTAAGGATGGTCTACCTCAAGGAATTGACGGTGAACATCAAAATATGAAGTCTTGCGACTATGCTTAAGAGTGAAACCCTTTGGTCACCCCATACAACAAGGGCAACCAAACCTCCCCGCAGTCATCCAACCCGGCATCCCATATGCCGGAAAGCCGTTGATTGTCTACATTAAGGGTACCTTCATCATGAAAATTTTCCTCAATGATTCATCATATGTTATGGCTCCATAATTCCACAAATGGGTCAACTCTTCTATCAGAGGTTGCATGTACACATCAATCTTACTTTTCAGATTCGATAGACCTGGAATCATGATTGTCAAGAACATAACCTCTCTCTTCATGCACATCCCAGGTGGGAGATTATATGGGGTCAAAATAACTGGCCATCACGAGTAAGCTTTACCATACTGACCGAAAGGATTGAATCCATCCGTGCATAACCCCAATCTCACATTCTGAGCTTCTTGAGAAAACTCTAGATACGACCATCAAAAGGCTTCCATACTTCTCCATCCGATGGATGACACAAGACACTACGATCCCTCTAATTGTTATTGTGCCATCGGATGTGAGATGCAGTGGCCATTGAAGAGTACATCCTTTGGAGTCTAGAAGTAATAGGGAAGTACCACATTTTTTTCAGGGCAATTTTTTTTCTTTGCCCTTTTTAGTGGTTCTGATCTTGTATCGGTTAGCGCCGCAAAATCTACAATTAACAAAAGTATCATCTGCATATTCATTACAATACAACATGCATCCATTCTGGCAACACTCAATTTTCTCAACACCTAAACCCAATTTTGCCACCGACTTCTTTGCTTGATAAAGATTACAAGGCATTCGGTTGTCAGGCAGCAAGGCGTCTTCCATAAACTCAAAAATACGGTTGAAATAACTTTTTGATTTATTGTAGTCAGATTTTATGCTAAGACCAATCGGAGAAGCCGACAATTCTGAGTATTTATGACAGCCATCCCACAAAGGAGATTGTGCAGCCTGCAACATCTTATAGAATTTTTTGGCACCGAGATTTGGATCCTCCTCTATGTGTTGGTCTCCCGTTGCACCTTCCTGTTGAATAGCCTGATCAACTTATGGCCCAGCATGATCCATAATCATCTGCTCAAAAGGATTTAATTGTTCCCTCTGCTCACCAAATCCATAATATATATCTTCCACCTCAACCGGGGGAAGCGGTGGCAATGATTCACCATGGCTAGTCCAATAATAGTAATTAGGCATAAACCCCTTCGTGTAGAGATGTGTCATCACATCATCCCCATAGTGCAGGTGTCCACACTGACATTTCTTACAAGGACACCTCATTTTTGGGTTTTGTTGTATTAGAAAGTTTGGGTCATTGCGAGCAAACGTGATGAACTCTAACACCCCCTCTATGAACTCAGTCGTCACTCCTCCATCTTCCAACCTCTTATCCATCCACCTCCAATGCTTAGGAGCTTCCATTACTACTAATCAGAATAACAATACTTAGTCCAGGATCTTCATCTCCTTTTTATGACATGGTATGGCCCTATCCCATTCAAGAGGAAATCTTTTCAACACTTTGTTGACAATTAATCCTTAATTCTCGTGCCTTATGCTTGGCAAAATTTCGGCAACATTTCCCATTGGTCTCCGATATACACGACTTCCACACGGTGACATCCATCGCGATCAAGTATGCACTGGAGAACGACGGGAAATGCATCGGACCGAAATTATATCAAGTATAAGATATGAGAATTAAAGAATAACTATTAACTTCGTGAAGAAAAAAGTTTCTTCCCAAACTGTCCAACTTGGACAATTCAAGATTCAATACAATGAGTGGTACCTTGAAAAGGTACACATATGCTCGTTAATATTGGATCTCAAATGGGAAACTAAGTCTTTTATACAAAAATAAAACTTTTAAAATTCAATACCAATACCAAAAACATACATCACCCTAGAATTTATAATCTAGGAAAGCAAACTCATTGTTAATCGGAATTGCTTTTGCTGCCAAATACCAATTAGAATTGGTACCCTACTATCCCATGCTGATTTCTACAATAGGATAAGGCTATAGAATAGAATTGCAAGTTATTTGTGTTATTGGTCCAAGAAAGCATTGCAAAGTTATTAATTAGCATACAATGTTATCACCAAAGTAATTAATGGAAAACCTATTGTAGTAGTCATCCACTAGTAGGAGAAAAATTGGTTGGGTAAGGATCCATAAATAATTAACTTGAACAATGCAACAGTGATAGATGAATGATCATTCAAGAATAACTATGAGAAACAAGTAAACACAACACATATGGGAAAATAATTCTTGAAGTGCAAAATCTTCTGTGAATTAGGACAGGACAGGTGAGAATGGTAGGAGTATTAAGTACTATTATTCAGGGATTATTTTGTCGAATTGACCTATGGACGAGTCGAACCGTCTTTATAACTACGAGGTAAATGTGAATTTGATCATAATCACATGTGTGTAAACAAGGTTAGACTTCTAAGATGTTTGAAAACAATATGTACAAATTCAGCCAAAAATTAGTATGGCATCTGATTTAATCCTGCTATTGTAACGTTTTACCATTTATGAAAATGAACCTTGTGTATATGCCTAAAAAAGTTTATACTTCTACTACATCAAATATTAATCAGACAAAACAAGATTGTAGCTTCATAAAATTGAACAAGATTACCCAATTTATTAAGAATTTAATATTTTGACGATGATGAATATTTTTTAAATAAAATTTGTTACGGAGGATAAAATTAGTCCCTCAATATTTCTATAAATAAATAAAAGTCTACCCAGTACTTTTTTATAGTGAATTTTCAAAACATGATAAAACACTCGAGATATCGAAATTGCTCATTTGTAGAGCTAATAATTAATAAAGGGATAAGAAATTCACACAATTCACCGTATTGCTTCGTAAAAAGATTTCAGATTATACAATATCTAAGGTCTAAAAAACAATCAAATAAAAAAAAAAATCTTTGCTCATGCATATGCTAATTAAGCTCAATGTACAAGCTTATACCACTAGACTTCACAAAAGAATGGTTACATGATGGGAAACTATAATGATACATATACCAAAAATCCCCATAAATGAAATGAATGAAATGTTGTACAAAGCTACAACCAAATTAACACCACAAAAAGGGATAATTATCTAAATGAAGCTGCATATATATGGTAGTATAATTACTCGGGGGAAAAATAAAACTACGAACCATCACAAGGTAGACAACATATTCTCCCAATTTGAGTAAAGAGCCACTGCAGAGGGCTAGAAAGAAATTAACTAGAGTCTTAGTAGCAAGAAAATTAGATCAAATAAAACAGATCACACGCAAGCATAATTATTAATTAGCTACTAATAATATGATCGCGATGATGATGATCGCAATAGTAAATCATAAACAACTATAACATTATATAAGAGAAGAAAAGATCTATTATTCACCTATTGAGCTTAAAGGAGGATTTGAGTTCTTCTTTTCTGAATTATTAGAGCTATTTGTTTCTTATTTTTACTTCAATATACGTAAATGACTATTGGGGAGAGAGAGAAAGGAGAGAGGTCAAGAGGGGAGAAAGACGAGAGAGAGATGTAGAGATTCTCTGTACAACAGTGGAGAGTTGGAGACTGAGAGCTATCGGTTGCGCAAAAGGGAAGAATGAGGCAGAGAGGGAAAGGGAAAAGAGAAAAAGGGCAAAGGCCCATAGAAAAAGTTAGGTCTTGAACCCAACGACTGAATTATTGGTCCTTAAAAAATACATAACTCGGTCGCCAAACGGTCCCTAAAAGAGCCAATATATTTTACCATCATTTTTATTTTTTGGGACTGAAATGGTGACCGATTATTGGAGATTGCATTTTCAGTATCTAATTCGGTCCCTAAATCTATTCCTATGACCAATTTTTGCAAACAACCAAGTAGTCTCTATACCAGTCTCTAATAGAAACGGATTCACAGCGGTCCCTAAATTCGGTCTCTACACTTCACTTGTCTTGTAGTATAGCCCCCTCAAATAACACTCTAACAACAGAAATTCATACCTTAACCAATCTTCAACATTTCCTAACCTTCAAACTCGACAAAGACAACTGCTGTCTTTGGCAAGCGCAACTCATACCGTATCTCCGGGGACAACTCTTGTTTGGATTTATTGATGGCTTTACTCCTTGTCTACCATGTACCCAATCCGTTGGCTTCCTCGACCCTTTAGCAGATAATTGGTTTCAGGATCAAATTATCTTATCGGCCCTTATCTCCTTCCTTACGGAGAATATTTTATCTCATGTGGTTAATAAAACCATATCCCGGGGCCTTTGGTGCCGTCTTGAACGGCTCTATACCACTCAGAACTAAGCTTGCCCATTGAATATTCTGCGTGAGCTAGCTACTCTCTGTAAGGGTGACGACTCAATCATAGAGTATGTCAATAAGATGGAGAAACTTTGTGATCGCCTTACACAAGTTGGTCAACTGATTAGTGATTCCGAGCTTGTTACCTATTTACTTGTTGGACTCGGGAGCGAGTTTGATTCCTCCATGGTAAGCATTACTACTCAGGCTGTTCTAATGACATGGGATGTTGTTGTTTATCCAATTTCCTCTTTTGAGGCTCGCATGGACTTTCGTAATGCAACTACGGATTTGGGTAACCCGAGCACCAACCTTACCGCTAGCAATTTTTTCGACCAGACAACTTGCCCAAACTTATCAATTTCTATCCGGAACTCTGCTTCTCGTGGCAATCAACACAACTCTTGTGGGTAACGTGGTGGTAGGCTACAGCGTGGTCACTATAACGTCCCGGAAATTGCGAGTGAATTTGTCGCATTTACAATAATATTATTAAAACGTATAATATTATTATTGCACTTTTGTATAACGGAAATGAAGTACGAAGTCTTAATGTGTATATAGAAGTATTGAAGTATGAAGACATGTTGCATGATGAACGAGAAGTTGTAGCTTTATATATATGTATGTTAGTCTCTTATTATCGTATCGAAGTCATAACCTCAGCATTGAGTAGTTTAAATAATATATTGATTGAGTGGGAAGTTGGATTTGAGAGTAGCATTGATGGTTACGAAGTTCGATTGTGATTGTTTAGGTTGTAGTTGAAGTATAGGGAGGGGTACTGGCACACCTAAGAGGGGTACCGGTACCCCAGTGCTCCAGAAGTATGCCCCAAGTTCTATTAGCTAGCATACCAGAGTAGGGTACGGGTACACCTAGGGTGCCGAGTGGGGTACGGGTACACCCAGGGGTGCCGATACACCACATAGAAAATATGTAGACCCGGACTACTTTATGTCAAATCCAGCTCTTACACTCATACCATTCCGGTTCTTCTTCTCATTCTTTTCTTCTTCTGATTATTTTGAGTGTGTGAGAGTGTGGTGAGGAGTAAAAGTAGGTTTTGATTCAAGGCTTGATTTCATCTAACTCCTGAGTTCGTACGTAGAATATTTTTTATTCAAGGCTTGATTTCATCTAACTCCTGATTTCATCTATCGAACGTTACAAGGCCCACCTTGTTGTAAAGGGATTGCATCATCGTGAGGGTGTTGACTACTTTGACACATATGCCCCGGTTTAAAACCCATTACTATTCACTTGGTTCTTTCATTAGCTGTTTTCTGTTGGGTGGTGTATTTATATTCTTGTATACGTTGATGATATAACTACTACAGGGTCCTTCTCTACTGCTGTTTCTGCTCTTATTCGACAGTTACAAACCACCTTTGCAATTCGAGAACTTGAGCCGCTACATTATTTTCTCAGGGTGATGGCTTGTACAGTTCCAAACGGGTTATTTCTTACACAGCAGCATTACATTCATGCTATCCTTCAACGTGCAAATATGCTTGGTGCTAAATCGATTACATATCCTGTCACGCCCCGAATTTCCATAAACCCGGGGACGTGAGTTTTACAAAGAGAAGAACAACATTTAATAATTAA